>CM056144.1:36841315-36966315 GCA_029620275.1 Acrossocheilus wenchowensis | reverse complement strand
TCGGGCGACCTCGAATTAGTATATATACCAAATTTCAGCCTCCTAGTACCTGGCATTAACTCATTCTTACTAGCCTTAGTAAGTGCACCCCCTTATATAAGGTGGTGCAATTTCGTATTTAACTCTATTACCTAACCCTAACCTAACCCTAACCCTAACCCTAACCCTAACCCTAACCTAACCCTAACCCTAACCCTAACCTAACCCTAACCCTAACCCTAGAACCAACAGAGGCCCTCCAAAGACCAGCCTAAACCTACCCAAGACCCTCTGACAGCACTCAGAACCAACAGAGGCCCTCCAAAGACCAGCCTAAACCTACCCAAGACCCTCTGACGCGCGAAACTCAAGTGGGGGTGCAGTACATATCTCGTCGCCTGGTGGCGCTAGAGCTACCAAACTATGTGCAAACGATCGGGCGACCTCGAATTAGTATATATACCAAATTTCAGCACTCTACGTACAAGAAAACTGGGGGTGCAATACCATATCTCTGCGCCTGGTGGCGCTAGAGCTACCAAACTATGTGCAAACGATCGGGCGACCTCGAATTAGTATATATACCAAATTTCAGCCTCCTAGTACCTGGCATTAACTCATTCTTACTAGCCTTAGTAAGTGCACCCCCTTATATAAGGTGGTGCAATTTCGTATTTAACTCTATTACCTAACCCTAACCCTAACCTAACCCTAACCCTAACCCTAGAACCAACAGAGGCCCTCCAAAGACCAGCCTAAACCTACCCAAGACCCTCTGACAGCACTCAGAACCAACAGAGGCCCTCCAAAGACCAGCCTAAACCTACCCAAGACCCTCTGACGCGCGAAACTCAAGTGGGGGTGCAGTACAATATCTCGTCGCCTGGTGGCGCTAGAGCTACCAAACTATGTGCAAACGATCGGGCGACCTCGAATTAGTATATATACCAAATTTCAGCACTCTACGTACAAGAAAACTGGGGGTGCAATACCATATCTCTGCGCCTGGTGGCGCTAGAGCTACCAAACTATGTGCAAACGATCGGGCGACCTCGAATTAGTATATACCAAATTTCAGCCTCCTAGTACCTGGCATTAACTCATTCTTACTAGCCTTAGTAAGTGCACCCCCTTATATAAGGTGGTGCAATTTCGTATTTAACTCTATTACCTAACCCTAACCTAACCCTAACCCTAACCCTAACCTAACCCTAACCCTAACCCTAGAACCAACAGAGGCCCTCCAAAGACCAGCCTAAACCTACCCAAGACCCTCTGACAGCACTCAGAACCAACAGAGGCCCTCCAAAGACCAGCCTAAACCTACCCAAGACCCTCTGACGCGCGAAACTCAAGTGGGGGTGCAGTACAATATCTCGTCGCCTGGTGGCGCTAGAGCTACCAAACTATGTGCAAACGATCGGGCGACCTCGAATTAGTATATATACCAAATTTCAGCACTCTACGTACAAGAAAACTGGGGGTGCAATACCATATCTCTGCGCCTGGTGGCGCTAGAGCTACCAAACTATGTGCAAACGATCGGGCGACCTCGAATTAGTATATATACCAAATTTCAGCCTCCTAGTACCTGGCATTAACTCATTCTTACTAGCCTTAGTAAGTGCACCCCCTTATATAAGGTGGTGCAATTTCGTATTTAACTCTATTACCTAACCCTAACCCTAACCCTAACCCTAACCTAACCCTAACCCTAACCCTAACCTAACCCTAACCCTAACCCTAGAACCAACAGAGGCCCTCCAAAGACCAGCCTAAACCTACCCAAGACCCTCTGACAGCACTCAGAACCAACAGAGGCCCTCCAAAGACCAGCCTAAACCTACCCAAGACCCTCTGACGCGCGAAACTCAAGTGGGGTGCAGTACAATATCTCGTCGCCTGGTGGCGCTAGAGCTACCAAACTATGTGCAAACGATCGGGCGACCTCGAATTAGTATATATACCAAATTTCAGCACTCTACGTACAAGAAAACTGGGGGTGCAATACCATATCTCTGCGCCTGGTGGCGCTAGAGCTACCAAACTATGTGCAAACGATCGGGCGACCTCGAATTAGTATATATACCAAATTTCAGCCTCCTAGTACCTGGCATTAACTCATTCTTACTAGCCTTAGTAAGTGCACCCCCTTATATAAGGTGGTGCAATTTCGTATTTAACTCTATTACCTAACCCTAACCTAACCCTAACCCTAACCCTAACCCTAACCCTAACCTAACCCTAACCCTAACCCTAACCTAACCCTAACCCTAACCCTAGAACCAACAGAGGCCCTCCAAAGACCAGCCTAAACCTACCCAAGACCCTCTGACAGCACTCAGAACCAACAGAGCCCTCCAAAGACCAGCCTAAACCTACCCAAGACCCTCTGACGCGCGAAACTCAAGTGGGGGTGCAGTACAATATCTCGTCGCCTGGTGGCGCTAGAGCTACCAAACTATGTGCAAACGATCGGCGACCTCGAATTAGTATATATACCAAATTTCAGCACTCTACGTACAAGAAAACTGGGGGTGCAATACCATATCTCTGCGCCTGGTGGCGCTAGAGCTACCAAACTATGTGCAAACGATCGGGCGACCTCGAATTAGTATATATACCAAATTTCAGCCTCCTAGTACCTGGCATTAACTCATTCTTACTAGCCTTAGTAAGTGCACCCCCTTATATAAGGTGGTGCAATTTCGTATTTAACTCTATTACCTAACCCTAACCCTAACCCTAACCTAACCCTAACCTAACCCTAACCTAACCCTAACCTAACCCTAACCCTAACCCTAACCCTAACCCTAACCCTAACCCTAACCCTAACCCTAACCCTAACCCTAACCCTAACCCTAACCCTAACCCTAACCCTAACCCTAACCCTAACCCTAACCCTGCGCCTGGTGGCGCTAGAGCTACCAAACTATGTGCAAACGATCGGGCGACCTCGAATTAGTATATATACCAAATTTCAGCCTCCTAGTACCTGGCATTAACTCATTCTTACTAGCCTTAGTAAGTGCACCCCCTTATATAAGGTGGTGCAATTTCGTATTTAACTCTATTACCTAACCCTAACCCTAACCTAACCCTAACCCTAACCCTAGAACCAACAGAGGCCCTCCAAAGACCAGCCTAAACCTACCCAAGACCCTCTGACAGCACTCAGAACCACAGAGGCCCTCCAAAGACCAGCCTAAACCTACCCAAGACCCTCTGACGCGCGAAACTCAAGTGGGGGTGCAGTACAATATCTCGTCGCCTGGTGGCGCTAGAGCTACCAAACTATGTGCAAACGATCGGGCGACCTCGAATTAGTATATATACCAAATTTCAGCACTCTACGTACAAGAAAACTGGGGGTGCAATACCATATCTCTGCGCCTGGTGGCGCTAGAGCTACCAAACTATGTGCAAACGATCGGGCGACCTCGAATTAGTATATATACCAAATTTCAGCCTCCTAGTACCTGGCATTAACTCATTCTTACTAGCCTTAGTAAGTGCACCCCCTTATATAAGGTGGTGCAATTTCGTATTTAACTCTATTACCTAACCCTAACCTAACCCTAACCCTAACCCTAACCCTAACCCTAACCTAACCCTAACCCTAACCCTAACCTAACCCTAACCCTAACCCTAGAACCAACAGAGGCCCTCCAAAGACCAGCCTAAACCTACCCAAGACCCTCTGACAGCACTCAGAACCAACAGAGGCCCTCCAAAGACCAGCCTAAACCTACCCAAGACCCTCTGACGCGCGAAACTCAAGTGGGGGTGCAGTACAATATCTCGTCGCCTGGTGGCGCTAGAGCTACCAAACTATGTGCAAACGATCGGGCGACCTCGAATTAGTATATATACCAAATTTCAGCACTCTACGTACAAGAAAACTGGGGGTGCAATACCATATCTCTGCGCCTGGTGGCGCTAGAGCTACCAAACTATGTGCAAACGATCGGGCGACCTCGAATTAGTATATATACCAAATTTCAGCCTCCTAGTACCTGGCATTAACTCATTCTTACTAGCCTTAGTAAGTGCACCCCCTTATATAAGGTGGTGCAATTTCGTATTTAACTCTATTACCTAACCCTAACCCTAACCTAACCCTAACCCTAACCCTAGAACCAACAGAGGCCCTCCAAAGACCAGCCTAAACCTACCCAAGACCCTCTGACAGCACTCAGAACCAACAGAGGCCCTCCAAAGACCAGCCTAAACCTACCCAAGACCCTCTGACGCGCGAAACTCAAGTGGGGTGCAGTACAATATCTCGTCGCCTGGTGGCGCTAGAGCTACCAAACTATGTGCAAACGATCGGGCGACCTCGAATTAGTATATATACCAAATTTCAGCACTCTACGTACAAGAAAACTGGGGGTGCAATACCATATCTCTGCGCCTGGTGGCGCTAGAGCTACCAAACTATGTGCAAACGATCGGGCGACCTCGAATTAGTATATATACCAAATTTCAGCCTCCTAGTACCTGGCATTAACTCATTCTTACTAGCCTTAGTAAGTGCACCCCCTTATAAGGTGGTGCAATTTCGTATTTAACTCTATTACCTAACCCTAACCTAACCCTAACCCTAACCCTAACCCTAACCCTAACCTAACCCTAACCCTAACCCTAACCTAACCCTAACCCTAACCCTAGAACCAACAGAGGCCCTCCAAAGACCAGCCTAAACCTACCCAAGACCCTCTGACAGCACTCAGAACCAACAGAGGCCCTCCAAAGACCAGCCTAAACCTACCCAAGACCCTCTGACGCGCGAAACTCAAGTGGGGGTGCAGTACAATATCTCGTCGCCTGGTGGCGCTAGAGCTACCAAACTATGTGCAAACGATCGGGCGACCTCGAATTAGTATATATACCAAATTTCAGCACTCTACGTACAAGAAAACTGGGGGTGCAATACCATATCTCTGCGCCTGGTGGCGCTAGAGCTACCAAACTATGTGCAAACGATCGGGCGACCTCGAATTAGTATATATACCAAATTTCAGCCTCCTAGTACCTGGCATTAACTCATTCTTACTAGCCTTAGTAAGTGCACCCCCTTATATAAGGTGGTGCAATTTCGTATTTAACTCTATTACCTAACCCTAACCCTAACCTAACCCTAACCCTAACCCTAGAACCAACAGAGGCCCTCCAAAGACCAGCCTAAACCTACCCAAGACCCTCTGACAGCACTCAGAACCAACAGAGGCCCTCCAAAGACCAGCCTAAACCTACCCAAGACCCTCTGACGCGCGAAACTCAAGTGGGGGTGCAGTACAATATCTCGTCGCCTGGTGGCGCTAGAGCTACCAAACTATGTGCAAACGATCGGGCGACCTCGAATTAGTATATATACCAAATTTCAGCACTCTACGTACAAGAAAACTGGGGGTGCAATACCATATCTCTGCGCCTGGTGGCGCTAGAGCTACCAAACTATGTGCAAACGATCGGGCGACCTCGAATTAGTATATATACCAAATTTCAGCCTCCTAGTACCTGGCATTAACTCATTCTTACTAGCCTTAGTAAGTGCACCCCCTTATATAAGGTGGTGCAATTTCGTATTTAACTCTATTACCTAACCCTAACCTAACCCTAACCCTAACCCTAACCTAACCCTAACCCTAACCCTAGAACCAACAGAGGCCCTCCAAAGACCAGCCTAAACCTACCCAAGACCCTCTGACAGCACTCAGAACCAACAGAGGCCCTCCAAAGACCAGCCTAAACCTACCCAAGACCCTCTGACGCGCGAAACTCAAGTGGGGGTGCAGTACAATATCTCGTCGCCTGGTGGCGCTAGAGCTACCAAACTATGTGCAACGATCGGGCGACCTCGAATTAGTATATATACCAAATTTCAGCACTCTACGTACAAGAAAACTGGGGGTGCAATACCATATCTCTGCGCCTGGTGGCGCTAGAGCTACCAAACTATGTGCAAACGATCGGGCGACCTCGAATTAGTATATATACCAAATTTCAGCCTCCTAGTACCTGGCATTAACTCATTCTTACTAGCCTTAGTAAGTGCACCCCCTTATATAAGGTGGTGCAATTTCGTATTTAACTCTATTACCTAACCCTAACCCTAACCCTAACCCTAACCTAACCCTAACCCTAACCCTAACCTAACCCTAACCCTAACCCTAGAACCAACAGAGGCCCTCCAAAGACCAGCCTAAACCTACCCAAGACCCTCTGACAGCACTCAGAACCAACAGAGGCCCTCCAAAGACCAGCCTAAACCTACCCAAGACCCTCTGACGCGCGAAACTCAAGTGGGGGTGCAGTACAATATCTCGTCGCCTGGTGGCGCTAGAGCTACCAAACTATGTGCAAACGATCGGGCGACCTCGAATTAGTATATATACCAAATTTCAGCACTCTACGTACAAGAAAACTGGGGTGCAATACCATATCTCTGCGCCTGGTGGCGCTAGAGCTACCAAACTATGTGCAAACGATCGGGCGACCTCGAATTAGTATATATACCAAATTTCAGCCTCCTAGTACCTGGCATTAACTCATTCTTACTAGCCTTAGTAAGTGCACCCCCTTATATAAGGTGGTGCAATTTCGTATTTAACTCTATTACCTAACCCTAACCTAACCCTAACCCTAACCCTAACCCTAACCCTAACCTAACCCTAACCCTAACCCTAACCTAACCCTAACCCTAACCCTAGAACCAACAGAGGCCCTCCAAAGACCAGCCTAAACCTACCCAAGACCCTCTGACAGCACTCAGAACCAACAGAGGCCCTCCAAAGACCAGCCTAAACCTACCCAAGACCCTCTGACGCGCGAAACTCAAGTGGGGGTGCAGTACAATATCTCGTCGCCTGGTGGCGCTAGAGCTACCAAACTATGTGCAAACGATCGGGCGACCTCGAATTAGTATATATACCAAATTTCAGCACTCTACGTACAAGAAAACTGGGGGTGCAATACCATATCTCTGCGCCTGGTGGCGCTAGAGCTACCAAACTATGTGCAAACGATCGGGCGACCTCGAATTAGTATATATACCAAATTTCAGCCTCCTAGTACCTGGCATTAACTCATTCTTACTAGCCTTAGTAAGTGCACCCCCTTATATAAGGTGGTGCAATTTCGTATTTAACTCTATTACCTAACCCTAACCCTAACCCTAACCCAACCCTAACCCTAACCCAACCCTAAGACTACCCCTAACAAAAAGACTACCCCTAACAAAAAGACTACCCCTAACAAAAAGACTACCCCTAACAAAAAGACTACCCCTAACAAAAAGACTACCCCTAACAAAAAGACTACCCCTAACAAAAAGACTACCCCTAACAAAAAGACTACCCCTAACAAAAAGACTACCCCTAACAAAAAGACTACCCCTAACAAAAAGACTACCCCTAACAAAAAGACTACCCCTAACAAAAAGACTACCCCTAACAAAAGACTACCCCTAACAAAAGACTACCCCTAACAAAAAGACTACCCCTAACAAAAAGACTACCCCTAACAAAAGACTACCCCTAACAAAAAGACTACCCCTAACAAAAAGACTACCCCTAACAAAAAGACTACCCCTAACAAAAAGACTACCCCTAACAAAAAGACTACCCCTAACAAAAAGACTACCCCTAACAAAAAGACTACCCCTAACAAAAAGACTACCCCTAACAAAAAGACTACCCCTAACAAAAAGACTACCCCTAACAAAAAGACTACCCCTAACAAAAAGACTACCCCTAACAAAAAGACTACCCCTAACAAAAAGACTACCCCTAACAAAAAGACTACCCCTAACAAAAAGACTACCCCTAACAAAAAGACTACCCCTAACAAAAAGACTACCCCTAACAAAAAGACTACCCCTAACAAAAAGACTACCCCTAACAAAAAGACTACCCCTAACAAAAAGACTACCCCTAACAAAAAGACTACCCCTAACAAAAAGACTACCCCTTTTTTCTAAACCTCAAAAAAAAAAAAAAAGGGAAACAAAAGACACTTCACATTACTCATTTTATTTCTTTTATATATGTATATATATATATATTTTTTTTTTTTCCCAGACATGAAATACAAACAAATATGGACAATGCAACTAACACAAACATACACCAAGGGACAAACTAACTGCTGCAGCAGGCTGTTACTGTGAAGTCAAATTCAGCATCTAGACACACTGCCTGTCGGAACAGAAGCAAATATGGAGGTGGGCGAGGAACTGGAGAAGGGCAGGCAATGGGGAAGGGTCAAAGTTCATGGATCCAGGGTGGAGTTGATGGAGGAAGGAGCCCAAAACAGGAGGAGCCAGGTGGCAATCCAGAGGCCAGCCAGGATGGCGGAGTAACGGCAGGAGGAGCCATGGTGGAGAAGGGGCCGACTGACGGAGACTGAGCTGCTGGAAGTGGAGATCCAGATGGAACGGAGCAGAAGGGTGGGGATCCGGATGACCGCGGTAGAGCCGGTGCGAATGGTCCATCTGCTCCAGGTACAGGAGTTGGACAGCTGACAAGGCCATTCCTGGAGACGGAACAAAAACCAAAAAAATAAATAAAGAAAGAAAAATGGCGCTTACAAATACTTCAGTTTTTCGGTCTGCTATACTGTTACGGTGTGCTATACTAATGAGGTGCACGACGAGGAGTAAAGTCCAAACAGAGTCTTTTTAATAATAAACAATACAAGAAACAGAAACAATCCAGGAACGAGGGGTAGCAAACACACAGATTAAATAATAGCAGACAAAGAATCAGGGGGGAACACAGGCTTTAAGTACTCAAAGTGATCAAGGGGAAACAGAAACAGGTGAGCTAATTAACTAATCAGGGAACTAAGAAAACTAGGTCAACGTAACTGTTACGGTCTAAAATGGTCTAGGGAAGACCGCAACAGAACTAAAAATGGTTGATGGTGAGGCACTGTGTGACGGCAGAGAAAACGTCTCCAGACCCAGAAAAAAAAAACAAAGGTACAATAACCCACACAGCCACGGTAGTTCAGCAAAAAGAAAAAAATTTATTTACCATCTAAACAGGAGTGACGTTGAAGGGGGTATTAACTTCAGAAGGGGGTAAGGCCAAAATAACAAACATAAAGGAGCTAACCGTGTAAACCAACTGACTAAGCTTCAAAGAAAAGACAAAATACAGCAGATTTAAACTAACTCCCTAAACTAACATAACCAGGAGAAAATAAGTAATACAAAACAAAATGGCACCCAACTTCCTACTGAACCCAAAACAAAAAGACATAAATTAAAGCTTAAGATTTAATATGGGTTACTGAAGTTAACACTCACTTTTCTGTAGATTAAGGATCAGTCTTAGCTGTAATCAACAGCAGAAACTCTACTTCAACAATCTCAACACAATGGAGATAAAGGTACACCAAAGCACCAATTAGGGCTTCACAATAAAGTCTGAAGTCTAGAGAGGAGTTCTCAGCCGTCGCACACCATCCAGCCACCACCAACTGCTGGTCTGAGTAGCAGCTGAAGTTTAAATACTCGCTCTCCTCTCCCATTTTCCAATCACTGCAGGGCTCTTAATTAGCCTCAGGTGGGAGATACAGGTTCTGCAGGGAGAGAGAGAGAGAGAAAACAAGACACGGGGTTCACACAACAGAACCTTACGGCTCTGGACGTAACAGTAACACTGACATGCCTTGCCTCAGTGTGGATGTTTGTGTTGTAGTTTGCAAGTTTATTTATATAGCACATTTCATACACAATGGTAATACAAAATGCGATCCCACTTTATATTAGGTGGCCTTAACTACTATGTACTTACATCAAAAAATAAGTACAGTGTACTTATTGTGTTCATACTATATTGTAAAACGCTTTTGCTGCTATTGAGGTGGGATATGGGTAAGGTTAGGGACAGGTTAAGTGGTATAGGGAGGTTTATGTGTAACTATAAATGTAATTACAGAAATTAATTACAGATGTAATTACATATAGGTATTTTTAAAAATATAAGTACAATGTAAAAACATGTATGTACACAATAAGTGCATTGTACTGAATGATTAATTTAAATGTAAGTACACAGTAGTTAAGGCCACCTAATATAAAGTGGGAGCCAAAATGCTTTACGTAAAATTAATATTCATAAAAACAAACATAAAAATAAAACCAAGGAATTGAAATAGAAAAACTGATTTGAAATCAAATTCAGCATCATCTAGACACACTGCCTGTCAGAACAAAAGCAAATATGGAGGTGGGCGATGAGCTGGAGAAGGGCAGGCAATGGGGAAGGGACAAAGTTCATGGGGCCAGGGTGGAGTTGATGGAGGAAGGAGCCCGAAGCAGGAGGAGCCAGGTGGCAATCCAGAGGCCAGCCAGGATGGCGGAGTTGATGGCCGGAGGAGCCATGGTGGAGAAGGGGCCGACTGATGGAGACTGAGCTGCTGGAGGTGGAGATCCAGGTGGAACGGAGCAGAAGGGCGGGGATCCGGAAGACCGCGGTTGAGCCGGTGCGACTGAGAATGAAGGTGGAGCTGGAGGGAAAAATGAGCCTGACAGAGCCGGAGGGATGGATTGACGAGACAAAGCCAGAGGAGTGGAATCCTGAGGTGGCAGATGGTCGACGACTGACCAAGGCGGAGCCGGAGGGACGAAAGAGCCCAGTGGAACCAGTGGGATGACAGGCAACGGTGGAGACGAGGGAGCTAGGAGCCAGGAGCCAAGGTGGAGCAGATGGGTCAGAGGACCGAAGTGTAGTCCAAGGCTCGGAGGCTGGAAGTGGAGACAGGGGATCCGCATGTCTGGGCGGAGCTGTAGACTGGAAGTCTCGAGGCGGCGGAACAGAGCAAATGGCAGTTGCTGACTGAGGGTGAGCTGAGGGACTGACAGGCATCAGCGGAACTGGAGGCGAGGAACTAGCTGGTTTGAGAGGAGGCGGGAGAGGGAGGCTGGGAGGGAACACAGGAGGACTTGAGCTGGACGGAACCAGAGGAGACACAGGAGATTCAGGGCTGGACGGAACCAGCGGAGACGCAGAAGATTCAGAGCTGGACGGAACCAGCGGAGACGCAGAAGATTCAGAAGCACAGGGTAGTACTTCTCCAAACCAGTCTATCAGGTCCATCTGGAAGATGTCCATTAGTTCCTCTTTATAACTCCCAGAAACCAGATGCAGCTCATCCTCAGTCGTAGGAGTGTGGGCGGGGCTTCCCTCCAAGTCCTCGTACATCAACAAAACTCCCTCGAAGATGGATGATGTTTCCGGCTCACGCACTTGGTCAGAGGATGTTTCACAGCGGGCTCAGGCAGTATCTCCGTATAGCGGGGTGACGGTTGGCTGGTCTCTGGTTCGGGAGTGGGGCTGGTGATATCCTCCTCTGAATGGCTGATGGAGAAAAACAGTCCATTATTCTCCAGCACCCACTCCACACAAATGGTGAAATCTTCTTTGGGACCGTTCGCTGGCAGGCGTGCTTTACACCGCTCACTTAAGCTGGAGATGTAGAAAACACAGAGCAAGCAGTCCGGGAAGTGGGTAAAGCACGCCAGATCGAGAAAGTCCCTGGTATGGTCCTCCAGCAAATGGTCAATCTGCTCCAGGCACAGGAGCTGGACAGCTGACAAGGCCATTCCTGGAGAGGGAGCAAAAACCAAACAATAAATAAATAAACAAACAAAGAAAAATGGCGCTTACAAATACTTCAGTTTTTCGGTCTGCTATACTGTTACGGTGTGCTATACTAATGAGGTGCACGACGAGGAGTAAAGTCCAAACAGACTCTTTTTAATAATAAACCATACAAGAAACAGAAACAATCCAGGAACGAGGGGTAGCAAACACACAGATTAAATAATAGCAGACAAAGAATCAGGGGGGAACACAGGCTTTAAGTACTCAAAGTGATCAAGGGGAAACAGAAACAGGTGAGCTAATTAACTAATCAGGGAACTAAGAAAACTAGGTCAACGTAACACTGACATGCCTTGCCTCAGTGTGGATGTTTGCGTTGTAGTTTGCAAGTTTATTTATATAGCACATTTCATACACAATGGTAATACAAAGTGCTTTACATAAAATTAATATTCATAAAAACAAACAAAAATAAAACCAAGGAATTGAAATTGAAAAATTGATTTGAAATAAATGAAATCAGTTAAGAATACATAAAATAAAGTGCACTAAGAACAGAGGAAAGAAAAAAAACAGACTAGTTCTGATTTATTTTTTAAAAAAAAAAAACAGTTTGAGACCGTAGGTTTAAATGCAAACTACAAACTCAAAGGTGATGCATAGAGATAAAATTTAAAGGTATTTAAGAGAAGGAAACCTGTTCAAGGTGAACTTGTGAGAGAGAAGAGGGCATCAGTGTCTCGTTGAACCAAAGTCTATAAATGACCTTGATGCCTTGAGACTTATTCAGACAAATACCAAAGTACTCAATGTAAAGGATAACACATCCAACTGAAAGATCCCAGCTAACCTGCAGAAAATTACATGCGAGGTAAAAATAGATCTGAAATGCAAAATTTGCTTAAACAGAAAGTTATTTCAAGATATTACAGAAAGCAAACATGCTTGTTTGGTCTGGGGAAAAAAAAAGAAAAAAAAAAAAAAAAAAAAAAGTTAAATCATGTCCTCTGGTACAATCAAGAGCTGTGTCTGAAATCGCTCACTTGTTCACTCATTCACTCATCCCTATATAGTTTAAGGCAGTTGAGTGCACTATATTAGAAAGGAGTGAACGAAATGAAGTGAACGGATTCGGACGGTGACGTTTACACTGCGCGTGAGACTTGGCTGTTGCAAAAACATCTTAGATGTACTTTTATATTTCATGTACCTCATTTTAGAAAATAATATTAATAGCAATAACACTTAAAATGACTGTTGTAATCAGCGTTGTGGTTTCATTGATGGTATATTATTCATTTGTTCTGTAATATGGTCATAATCATTAAATACTATTAAAATATTGTCAATAAAAATAAACTCACATCAGCACATATTAATAATTGTATGTATTTATTGTTTGTAGTATCTTGAAACTCTCCCGAGCAGCGTTTTTGCAGTCAAATAAGATGGCAGTAGAGAGCCCTCAGGCGACCGTTAATTTGACATCAGAATGAATACACTACCAACGAACATTTTAAAAAATCCACCAAATTCATCATTTTTGCAAATTAAACGGCATCTCTCATTCAAATTCGCTCGCTCTAACAGCTCGTCGTTTCTCCGCATTGGATTGTGGGAAATAGTGCTTCAGCGAGTGTACATCGGTTGTACACTCGAAATCAGAATGCATTGTGGGTAAAAAGTAGTGAACGAATGTAGGGAATGAAGTCGTTCACTCAGAATTCAGACAGCACTACAAAATGGCTGACACCCGATATAGTGCACTATATAGTGGATAGGGAGCGGTTTCAGACACAGCTAAGGTCTCAGTCCAGCAAAAGATGAGCTGACAGCAGCTTCAGATCTGAGACTATGGAGGTGCCAAACCGCTGTACACACGTTGGTGGAGAGCAGCAAGTTAAACACACATGCACTTAAACACTATAAAAAAATAGCATAACTTGCATCAAAAACACATTTACACTTATGAATTCCAATTTGTACAGTCATCACAACATTGAGGATGTTAAATATCAAGGCTTTAACAAAAGATAGCGCTTTACTCCAATTAAATCACATTCACCGCAATGCTTTGCAACCACTGCATTTGGTCAGCATCCACAATTTAAACCATTGTTTCTGCACTGCTCAGAACCAAATAAATATACAAATAAATCTATACAAGCGTTGTGTGGGTGAATTTCTGAATGTTACTCACTCATTTAAAGCAATAAAAGAGCATTTGAAATTGCAATTAACAATTAATCCTCATGCACGCCGATCGTTTGTGAATAAAATAAGAATCAAGTTCCTTCAGTTCATGTCAGCACTGAGTCTTACCTGAAATTGACAAAAAATAAAATAAAATACAATAGTGATAAACTGAAACACAGTTATGGAAATATGCATTCACAACACATGCTGAATACTTTCCTCTGAGGCGATTTCGCTTGATGAAGATCTTAACATCTGTGTCACACTCAAACTGCACGTGCAGACAAAAACTCACCTGCCTGTAGCTTTTTAGCAACCCTTAGACCTTGATTAGCTGGTTCAGGTATAACTGTTCAGATTATTATTCAAACCAATGATAGTTACATATCTGATTTTTGGGTGGGTTTCCAAACATCTACGATGAATTATCCTACTTAATAAAATAAGGCAGCCACAAAACTCTTTTTCTGAACTTGTATTCCTTTCAATTGAAATGATAGTAGAAAAGTAATACATATTTTTGCACCAAACACAATATCAACCAAACACCCTTTGCTCATCTGAGATCAAAATCTGCCCCATCTCGATCACACTATGAATAAAGTTATTTTGTGTGAAAGCATTATATGTGCAAAAAAACCAAAGAGAACAGTCTTATCTGTAATTATGTTAGTTACTGAAGGAGTTCAATGGAGATAACTGAAGTCAACGTTGTCCTTGAAGCATGGTTATAATCCGTATTGTAGAGCGTCAAAGCAGTCCTTACAACAAACCCACGGCAGGGCACCAAACAGGCTGACTTTAGTCCTTGCCAACGCCAGCAAACGAAGATCCAAGTTCACTCCACATCGCTGACATATGCTTTAAGCATAATGAAAAAGACCCTTCTACCAACAGAAAATTACCTCAATTATTAACCAATTAACCACAGGAAAAAAGATACCAAAGAGGTTTGCTTTACAAAATGGCTAATCAAAAATAACTTTCATAAATAAATGGATGTAACAAAAGTAACCATACCTCACAGTTGAGAATAAAACAAATGTTTCTCAACAAGGGCCTTCCCCAAATGCAGTAAACCAGCCCAAACGCTGCTACTCTGCACATTGGCACACTACCAAATGGTAGCCATACTTTCTTCTTCCATTAAACTACTACATTTATCCATACTCACAAAAAAGGTTAAGGCTGCCCCCTACAAGTGAGGAATAAAACTGCAGCTGCACTCAACTAGTAACAGCCTGAAGACTGTTACACAGGTGTGTCTGATTAGGGTTGCAGCTGAACTCTGCAGGACTGAGCCACCACTGGGTTAGATGTTTCAGTACCATTAAAATCAGTTATATAAGCAAGGTAAATAATTAAAAGAAAGTACAAACAAACATTGAAATTTTCACTGTGAGTGAGAATATTTTTTTTTTAATCTACAATAGGTTATTCACTTTCCAACCTCCATTTTACACTGACAATCCTGTGAAACTTCAGCTTGTGAGCATTTATACTCATGGGCACAACAATTGAGGGGGATGCAAGCGACTAGGAATTACATTCATCAAATAACAAAATCTCAGGTTTATAAACTTTTTGTACATGCATTAATCCACAAATTATTGAACAGACATTTATGCATAGTTCCAGTAATTACATTTTAAAACAAATCCATTTTACCATCTTAATATTAATCAAGGGTTTTAAAAACCACGATGCTTTAGTCAAATAAATGCACATCAATGCCTTGCAACCACTGTATTTGGTCTGTATCCACAGTGCAACCCATTAAGATTCAGCAAAGTTCAGAATTAAATTAATGCTACTCACCCATTTTCAGCAACAGCGAAGCATCTGAGAAAGCAATTCTTAATCCTCAGATTCACAGATCATTTGTGAATAAAATTAAGATTCAAATACATTCAAAATGTGGAAGCATCGAGTCTTAACAGGGAAAAGCAAAAAGATACTATAGTGATGAACTAAAATGCAAATATGGAAATTTATACATTCAGAATACTTATTACAACTGAACAATTACTTTCCTCTGAAGCGGTTTCTCTTGGCTCAGCTCTTAATATCCGGGTCACACAGGCAAACTGTGCTCAATAATAAGAATTTATTCAAACTCAATATGCACCATTACCATTAAAAACACAAATAAGCAAGATAAATTAACTTCAAGATAAAATACAACAGAAAAATAAACAGCATTTTCTTTATATATATAAAAAAAAAAAAAATTAATATTCAGCAGGTAATTTACTCTCCAACTACTATTTCAGTCTGACAGTTCCGCGCAAGCTCAGCTGGTGGACATTTATACTCATGGCCACAACCATTGACAGGGCAAACAACCAGGAATTAAATTCACCAAACAACCACATCTAGATGCCCAAACCCAAGCTGATAAGATTTTGTACATGCTCTAATCCACGAATTATTGCTATTCAACAGTAATTTATAGGTATTTCACCATTGCACAGCCATTCAATTTTAAAACAAAAATAGTCCCCTTCACTTGGTTTCTCCCATATCCCATGATGCACCACAGTACAGACATAAAAGTTGATTACAGGAGTTTAGTGATGGCGAAGTGAAGCGTTCTGAACCAGTGAAGCTTTCAACCCAATTGTATCAGAAAAAGGTTCATGCTGTGGCCATGTTATGGTCATAAAAATGAATAACACCTTCCAAAGTGCTGTGTTCCATTACAGCTGCTGGTTTCACATCTGGTTCTACAACTGATTCCTTGGTTTAACTTATTGTATAAAAATAATGGCCATTGTTAAAGTCATTCCTTTGTGTCGGTGTACTGCCACTGTGATCTGTCTATGTTATCTCTGCCTCAGCCCTTAGACTGTTATTTCATGGGCAAAGTTCATTTGACCTTAATATAAAAATTACAATAAAAAGAAAACAATGCTAATGCATTATAATGTAAAGGAAACGGCGCTGAGGTTCACGTCGTGTGAACCAGATACTGAAGCAGTCAGTGGTTTTCAGGCGAATGAAGCTTCGAACATCATAGATCACGTGCTTTTGGCAAAACGAATCAAGCTCCGATACAGCACTTCAATGTGAAATGTGTGGGGTTTTTTTGATACAAGCTTCGGAGCTTCGGTGTTCAACATAACATCACTACAGGAGTCCCTCTGGTTTCTCTCTCTCTATCACACTTCTTGCGATGTTCTTCAATTGTGAGTCACTTTGTGTAAAAGCATCTGCTCAGTGAATAAATGTAATTAGTGCATTTAGTGTAGAATGTTTCATTATACGCAGGAAATTTGAGGAAAATTAAACAGGTGTGCTAAAACGAATTTGTCTTAAAATACAGTATTCTAGACATGGGAAGTGACTGTGGAGAATTGCTTCTGATTAGTAATAAAAGGATATATGCTTAAGACAGAGGTGAGTGTGACCAAACAGAAAAAAAAGTAACCTAATTTTTATGCATTTGTTAAAATAATGTGTGTGTTCAGTGACTTCTGACCTGTTGCTAATAAACATTCATGCATACAAAACCTTGGGAGTCATGCCTTGTCTCATTCTTGAGCTCAGGTTGGTTGAATCCATGATAGTGGCTGCTTGGAAGGACACCTTAAGTCACACTGTAACCCTAACCTTAACCAAAATTTAACCAACTTTGGATCGGATTGCAGAGAATTGCTTGGGAACGTGAGATCATCAGTAGGTTCTTGTTGCTCAAATTACAACATAGCAAAGCCATGGTCATGGGGAAAACATGAACTGATAAAAATATTTAAAATAAGTCACTTCACAGCATCTGCCAAAATACAAATGTTAATATTGTTAACGGTATTATTTATTAGGGGCCAAGCCCAGAATGGGCTGTAGGCCCTATTGTAATTGTATGATTTTATTTTTGTCCAATGGGAGTCTATGGCAGCCCTATGAAGGGAACATAGGAAAATGATGAAATTTGGCGCACTTGTAGTCATGGCCAAGAATAGTGATCTGACGAACATTGGGATCTCTAGGACCAACTCTATAGCGCCACCACCAGTTCAAAAATTCAACATTAAAATGGTAATAACTCCTGGACCCCTAATTCTAGAAAAATGAAACTTAGTACACCTGATTACTCTCTTCATGCTGATCAATAGCTTACATTAAGACTCTACCCATTACAGTTGCGGCCATTTTAAAAAGTACAGTATTCTTTGTTTTCGCTTCTCCTCCTTCAAAATATGTCCAATTCTTCCCAAAATTGGCTCAGATGATCTTTGGACTGAGCCACACAGAAATGACTGAACAGATTTTGTTTATTAGTATTTGTTCAAAAGTTATGATGATGTTAACTTAACAGTCGACCCAAAATTGGTTCAGAGGCTGTATCTCGGCCAAACTTTGATCAATCGAAACAAAACTTGGTTCGCTTCATCAATAGCATGATCTGAGGATCCATGGGAACAGTGCCACCTATGGGTTGTGACATACCAACAATTCACATTTTCGCTTATAACTTTTGAACTGTCAGTCATAATATTTGTGTCCATGGATTCCTTGGGTCATGCCGAATCAAATTATATCAATTTTGCCAGGATTGGCTGAACCACATGTCCAACATTTTGAAATTTGTCATAAATTGCTATATCTTTTGAACCATTTGACATATCTGCACAAAAATCGGTAGGGATCATGAACATGATGTCCTTGAGGTACACCGAAAAAAATGACCAACAGCGCCACCTAGTGCTCCAGAGCTATAACAATTATTGCAAAAGCACTTTTGAAGCTTTTGAACTTTTGAAAATGTTGTCCAAAATGTGTAATTTTTATGTCGTTTTGTTACCTGGATTATGCTGATTCTGACGATGTCTCATTTGTCATTTTCCATTAATGTACCTGTCAGCCATATTGAATTAAATTAAAAACAGTTTTATTGTTACTCCTCCTTCAAAATCTGTCCAATTCTTCCCAAACTTCGCTCAGATGATCTTCAGACTGAGCTGCACAGAAATGACTGAACAGATTGTTTTGACCGTCTAGTGAAAAAAAAAAAAGTTATTTTGCTGTGAAGTTAACGAGGTCGACCCAAAAAATTTTCAGAGGCTGTATCTCGACCAAAGTTTGATCAATTAACACAAAACTTCGTACGCTTCATCGACACCATGAACTGAGGATATATGCCAAAGTTGGGAACAGCGCCACCTATGGGTCTTGAGATATCAAAAATGCACATCTATGCTTATAACTTTTGATTACTTTTGTAGTGATAGCCATGAATACAGATCTGACCAACTTTGGGGTCTCTAGAACCAACTCTATAGCGCCACCCCCAGTTCAAAAATTCAACATTGTAATGGTAATAACTCCTGAACCCCTTTTTCTAGAAAAATTAAACGTAGTACACCTGATTACTCTCTGCGTGCTGATTTCATTCAATAGCTTACATTAAGACTCCACCCATTACAGTAGTGGCCATTTTGAAAAGTACAGTACTCTGTCTTTTCGCTACTCCTCCTTCAAAATTAATCCAATTCTTCCCAAAATTGGCTCAGATGATCTTTGGACTGAGCCGCACAGAAATGACTGAACAGATTTTGTTTGTTCATCTTTGTTCAAAAGTTATCATGTTGTGAACTTAACAAGGTTGACCCAAATTGGTCCATGCCAAAGTTGGGAACAGCGCCACCTATGGGTCACGAGATTTCAAAAATGCAAACTTTTGCTTATAACTTTTGAACAGTCAATCAGAAAATTATAAACTTGATGTCTATGGATTCCTTGGATCGTGCTGAATTTTGGACCTTGTTTTTGTCTAATTTCTTCTTCTTGGCCTAATGGAGTCTATGGCTGCCAATGAAGGGAACATAGGAAAATGATGAAGATTGGTACACTTGTAGTGATGGCCATGATTAGTGATCTGACCGACATTGAGGTCTCTTGGATTAACTCTATAGTGCCACCAGCAGTTCAAAAATTCTCATTCTCACACCTTAACCTGTCCACGGTAAGCTGTCAAACTGCAGCGACCGAGTGGCGCGCTCTGCTGTGCCACTGGCTCTGAACCTATCAGGTCATGGGTTCGAATCCTGGGTTTAAAATAAGTCACTTCACAGCATCTGGCAAAATCTGGCTTGTTAGCCCGTTAGCTTGTCACTCGCGGTTCCATTTGCATTTCGCGCCTATTATTTATTTATTTTTATTTTTTCCTCGCTCCTTTTTTCACAAGCTCATCAAACAACAGTGGTAAGTGGTAAGTTAAGTTGGTATCATTCATCAATCATGGTGAGTAATGGCTTCTTCTCCTGCTATTGTTGTTTGCACTGTTTGCCACATGTATAGTTTATCTGTCTCTGTCAGCAGCGAGGGATTCACATGTGATAAATGCAGGGAAATAGTTAGGCTGACAGAGAAGGTTTTAGAACTAGAGACACGCATCCAAACTTTAGCTGAGGATAGTAAGAATGTGAGGGCTGTAGATACTGCTTTGGATGCGACTAGCTCAGGGAGTCCTGTACATTGTTCGGTTTCGGTTGAGCCCGTGCAGCAGGGCAGCTGGGTGACAGTGAGGGGGCATAGTCGCGGGTCAAAACACCACTCTTCCGTTCCGATCAGAACATCAAACAGGTTCTCCCCACTCAGTGAAGCACCCACTGAGAAACCTGATGAAAGTGCTCTAGTTATTGGCGATTCTATTGTACGGAACGTGAAAATAGAAACAACAGCCACCATAGTCCATTGTTTACCAGGAGCCAGAGCGCCTGACATCTTGGTAAATTTAAAAGTGCTGGCTAATGCTAAACGTAAATTCAGTAAGATTGTTATCCACGTCGGTGCTAATGATGTTCGACTTCGCCAGTCGGAGATCACTAAAAATAATGTTAAAGAGGTGTGTGAACTTGCAAGTATGATGTCAGACACTGTAATATGCTCTGGTCCCCTCCCTGCTTACCGGGGTGATGAGATTCATAGCAGACTGTCGTCACTTAATGGCTGGATGTCTAAGTGGTGCCCGCAAAATAACATAGGCTTTATAGACAATTGGATGAGTTTTTGGGGCAGACCTGACCTGTTGAAAAGAGATGGTGTTCATCCCTCCTGGGGTGGTGCCGCTCTTCTCTCTAGAAATATGGCACATAGTCTTAGAGTTTGTACTTGACTAACTGGAGCCCAGGTCAGGAAGCAGACAGACTGGCTAAACCGATTGTCTGCTAGCCGCCTCACGTCACAGAAGTCAGTTAACTCACAGAAGTCAGTTAACTCTCAGCACATAGAAACTTTTTCACCTAGATATCACACTATAGAGACTGTGTCTGTTCCCGAACAAGAAAATACAGAAAACATCCAAACCAAAGTAATAGTAACAATTTAATTGATGTTCAACAAATAAAAAAACGATATAATACAGATAAAGACATGATAAAGCTTGGCTTATTGAATATTAGATCCCTTTCTTCAAAAGCACTTTTTGTAAATGATATGTTCACTGACCATAAACTAGATGTGCTTTGTCTGACAGAAACCTGGCTAAAACAAGATGATTACATTACTTTAAACGAGTCTACACCCCAGGATTACGGTTACAAACATGAACCGCGTCCAAAAGGTAAAGGGGGAGGTGTTGCTACAATTTATAGAAATATTTTCAGTATCTCTCAGAGGTCGGGTTTCAAGTATAATTCGTTCGAAGTAATGGTGCTCCATATAACGTTATCCAAAGAAACAAGTATTAATGATAAATCCCCTGTGATGTTTGTACTGGCTACTGTATACAGGCCACCAGGGCACCATACAGACTTTATTTAAGAATTTTCTGATTTTCTATCAGAGTTAGTGCTGACTGTAGATAAAGTTCTAATCGTCGGTGATTTTAATATCCATGTTGATAATGAAAAAGATTCGTTGGGATCAGCATTTATAGACGTTCTAAACTCTTTGGTGTTAAACAACATATGTCAGGAGCTACTCATTGTCGAAATCATACTCTGGATTTTATACTGTCACATGGAATTGATGTTAGTGGGGTTGAAATTTTGCAGCAGAGCGATGATATCTCAGATCATTATCTAGTCTCCTGTATATTCCATATAGCTAAAGCTGTAAAGCCAACTTCTTGTTACAAATAAGTCTCTCATTAAAAAAACACAACTTGACCCCAAAGACCTAGTTAAAGGAACACTCCACTTTTTTTGGAAATAGGCTCATTCTCCAACTCCCCCAACCGTTTTTGAATCCATTCAGCCGATCTCCGGGTCTGGCGAGAGCACTTTTAGCATAGCTTAGCATAGATCATTGAATCCAATTAGACCAGTAGCATCGCGTTCAAAAACGATCAAAGAGTTTCGATATTTGTCCTATTTAAAACTTGACTCTTCTGTAGTTATATCGTGTACTAAGATCGGCGGAAAATGAAAAGTTGCGATTTTCTAGGCTGATATGATTAGGAACTAATCTAACCAGCTACCGGGGACTACTTTCAGGTGCTGTGTAATATCACTACGCCTGCTGCGGCCATGTTACGGCAGAAAAGTTCCTTGATTATTACGCCGGAATGAGAGTGAAACCCCATACAAACCCCTTACCTCCTGAAGCATGGACCATAAAACTTTTTTTGTGCAGTTCAAAGTCTGAGTGGGCCTGTACAAACCACCTGTAGTAACACACTCTACCTCCTCTATGTGCACTAGACACTTTTCACACACACTGCTGTGTGTACAAAATCCCAAAAAAGACTCAGTAATCTTCTGACATCCTGCACTTTTCCCTAGCCAGCTGCTTGACTCACAATGTTTCTCTTTGCACATGTACAGTATTTATCTGAAGCATTTGTATAGTTTGTATTTTTTTAGCTTATATATAGGTGTCACGGATCAGCCAGGCTCCACCACCAATCTCACACAGCGATCACTGTCACCTGAGTTTTAACCCAAGCCACCTGCACCTCATCAACACTCATTAGACCAGCCCTACTTAAGCATACACCTCACATCTGTCATTGTCCAATCTTGATTACATGAAGTGGAGTCACCTTCTATGCTCAGATACTTACCTCTCGAGTACTTACCCCCTATCCCAGGTCATCGGTGGTCCTCCGTATCACCTAAGCCTGCCTGTCTTCATCCGTCGCCCCAGCTTGCCTTTGGAGTCAGCCCGAGGTGTGTGCTCACCTAAACCTCCACGAGTTCCTGGCAACGAGACCAACATCAGGATATCCTTTATCGTTCCCAATACCACAGTCACCCTCTCATTCATTCTGCCATACTTACCCGTCTGCTGAACTCAATAAACTCCTCAGTGTTATTCCTCAACTTCTGTGTCTGGTCTACTTCCCATAACAATAGGTAAACATTTCTATATATAGTATATTTATAGTCAAAATCTTTCAGTAGGCTAGTTGTGTATAGGTTTATACTGTTTTACTTCATTGCTGTATGCCTGTATTTATGTAGCACTGTGGTTCTGTGAGGCACGACATTTCGTTCCACTGTATGTCCCCACATGTAGTGGAATGACAATAAAGCTCAACTTGAACTTGAACTCGGATCACTTTTGAGGCCCGAAGCTGACCCCGCTTTACTAGAGCAATGAGATATGATGTCCTTACAATTATTTAATAGATAGAAAGAGGAAATTGTGGGTATATGTTAAAAAATGTAAGTAAATAAGGCATCTCTCAGCTTGTGTAAATTTTTAATTTCAGTAAATAAATGGACATGTACAGTCATTTGAGAATTATTTTATGTGAGAAGAAATAAAGCATTGAATAATATAAATCCCATAAAACTAGGGCAGCTAGGCATGAAATCAGTAGGCAATTATACGGAACGCTGTCTAATAAATAAAAATCATGAACATATAATTTAAATGAAATAACATGTAAATAATTAATTTCTTTATTTTTCAGAGATTTGCATTGGATAAGATGGTTGTTACATATATATCTACTCAAGATATAATTACAGTCAATCACAACAGCACAACAGCACATCATTATTTACTTTCATTGTAGTTTTACTGATAAATGATCATATTGACCTCTCATTTTGCGCTATTGATTCAAAATCTGCTTTCAAAAAGATCATCATGATATTAGTATTTACTACAAAAAGTCTCAGTCTGAACATATAGCTTGAATATATAGGTCAAGCAATGAATAATCCATGAACATATCTTTACTGTTTACAATTGTCATAGTAGATAGTATTTTAAACATTATGCATTCAAATCGATGTATTTTGAGAATGTTTTGCTAATGTTATTGTAATTTACTTTATACTTTCAAGGTATAAATTCAGTCTTTGTTGTTACATATATTATCATGATCTCTTTAGCAAGACAAAATAATTATAAAAAAATATAATTTAATGAAGGAAGAAAAAGCATGTCAGTATGCGTCACTGATAGAGCTTTGGTGCCTTAAAATACATATGGAAAGCTATTTACAAACTGAAGAGAAATGCGGAATGTGTGATTAATGTGTTTAAACCTAGTGTGATGAACAAAACCTAAATGAAAACAATGATAAACAATGTTCCTCTCAGTTTGCTATGGCAACGACAGAGGCTGCGGCAATCAAGATAGGTGACACCTAGAAATAGCACAGTTGCCTCTATGAAAAATTTAGTCATTGGAAATTTTGTCATATTGAAATATCTGTCTTTTTAAACTTTATAAACTTAAGTTCATTGCATTGCAACTGTACACCCATTTCACATTAAAATGTCATGAATTTTCAAGAAAGTCTTTGTTTTGAGGCTACAACAAGACTGCTTTGGGGAAATACAAATCACCATTATAAGTATGTGGAGTTGTTCTCATATTCACTCTGATATTCATCTACATAGTTCTCATCCAGCATTTTGGTGAGTGTTGACAGTTTGTTGTTTGGGTCCAGCAGAGTCACTAGAGGGACATTCACACCTCTGTCTCTGAAGATAAGATTCTGCATAGTCATGGCTAACATTGAGTCAATGCCTAAATCGAAAAGGTGAACATCATCATTCAGCTCGTCCATCTCAACACCAGTCGTTTCACCAATCAAGTACCTCACATAATCACGTGGTGAGGATGATACCATGGGTTGCTCAGGTCTAGACATATCCACTCCATTTTTATTCATGGCTTCCTGTCCGATTTTGAACAACCGCATCTTCAGTGATTTGTTCTGACTGAGAATGTTATTCCAGTTGTTTTTAAAATTGAATTTGCATACAACCTGTTGAGGTTTGTTGATCAAGAGGCACTGCTCAAGACTTTCATGGATTTCTGGAATCTCCAAAAGCATGATTCCCCTTGCCTCCAGAAATCTTTGGACATGGACTTTGTTCAACAGAAGACCAAGATTTAAAGCCCCCCAATTAATGGACTGTCCAGAAAGCCCAATGTTTCTGCGGTACTGACAGAAAGTGTCCATGAATGTATTAGCCGCAGCATAATTAGTTTGTGAGGCATTTCCAATGAAGGCAGAGATGGAGGAATAGCACACAAAGTAATCCAGATTGCATTGTATGGTAGCACGGTGAAGGTTAATCACCCCGTTTACTTTTGGCCTCATAACTTTCTCATAAAGAGATTTGTCAAGACGTTCAATCAGCCCATCATGTAGGACAACTGCACTGTGAAATACCCCTTTGATGGGACTGGATGGAAAAAGCTTTCCAATATTAAGAATTGTCTGGTACACTTGCTCAGACACAGAAACATCACATGGCAGAGATTTAATGGTAGAACCCCAGCGGCTACTAACCTGATTTATTTCTTGTTGCATCTGAGGGTTTGGATTACTCCTAGACAGAATGACAATGTTCCCTCCTCCTTTCTGAGCAATGAACTTTACTGTCTCAAAGCCCAACCCCGTTAGACCACCTGTGACAATATAGACTGAATTTTTCTGTAAAAGACTGTGTTTGGGAGTCACTGGAATGTCAGACAGCTGATTCTTGCCATCACTTTGCAGGATTATAATGGGTAGGATCTGGCATGTGAAGTATGATTCAGATTCTTTTACAGACACAAGATCAATGTCTTGAGATTTCACAACAGCTGTTGTGTCCAAAGACAAGGTCTTTCTGTCCAAATGCATGGACTTCAGCCAACGGTAAATGTGTGGCATTTGCATTTGCAGAGACCCTTTTTGTATTATTTGGGACATGAGGAGGGCATGGAAGTGGACTTCCTCATTTGTACCTTTGAATGCTGTAGTATTAAATGGAAGTTCTGTCTGGTTTTCATAGACTAGAACGATGTGTTTGATGCCTCTAACACTGCTAGCTAGTTCAGTGGTTTTTAGGTTATAAGGAGGTAGAAGAACAGCTCCTACAGCCTCATTGAAGTCACAAGACAACTGATCAGCCTGCGTACTCACTTTGACATTCCAACCTAATCTGTTTGCAATAGCAATTATCACATTCATCAAAACTGAATCAGGAACAGTGGAGAAAATACCTAGTTTCCTTTGCTGTTTAGCCTTGGGTAAGGCCTTGTGCAAGATCTCCCAAGCCAGAACCAAATAAGAGACACAAGGGATGTCATTCAGGAATGAAAGCCTTTTTGCTTTGCAACAAACAGCTTCTGGGATAACTACTTTAGAAGTGGCAGCCACAGGGTAACAAGACACAATGTGATCACCAACTTTTAATTTGCTGACATCTTTACCCACAGCTGTGACAGTGCCACTGAAGTCAAGGGCTAAGAGCTTATGGTTTTCAGTTGTGTGCTTGTTCCAATACAATGTCTGACCATAATTCAGGTCAGAAATGCTGACGGGAAAGTAGTCTGATGAATGAACACAGATTTTACTGAGGCGAAGCTCAATGTTTTTTCCTTGATTGAGTTCAATGGAATTATCCATTTGCGTTGCTGACAGATTTGTCATTATATATGGGTCA
The DNA here is from genome assembly GCA_029620275.1 of Acrossocheilus wenchowensis. Lineage (NCBI taxonomy): Eukaryota > Metazoa > Chordata > Actinopteri > Cypriniformes > Cyprinidae > Acrossocheilus > Acrossocheilus wenchowensis. The sequence goes on along the minus strand of CM056144.1, from coordinate 36,939,680 downwards.
GATGTTTGCAAGACGAAGACCTCTTCATCGTGCAACATGTGGACATTTCTTGAAGACATCGTCATGGTTGGCAAAGGTGTGTGGGTGATTTCAGGTTTAAGAATTTTGCCTTCCTTCACTACTAGCTCTGGATATTTGTGGCAGGGGTATGATCTGAGGACCTGAACCAAAGCTTTGATGTCTTCAGAAGTGCCAGAACCAATGTCTATCATCTGGAAGTTAAGTTCTGGCAACTCAGCTGCACATGCTCTTGTCATACCTGACAGAACAAACCCAGAATTTATGGAGTCCACTGTGCTCTCAGAGGATCTATAGGTGATTACTCTGACATCACCTTGGAAATTAAGTGCTTTGAGATATCCGATAATCTTTCGGAAAATCTCACAACACCCCGCCATGCTGTCCAAGACCTTCTCTGATTCCAGCGTGGTTAGGTCTGCATCACCCCACATGAACAAAATTTCCTGGAAGTTTTTCTTTACACTTGAAATTTTCAGTTTTGACAAAAGAAGCTCAACTCCACCTTCTAACAGTGTGTAACTGTTTGAAGAAGACAAATATCTAGATGTTGGGTCCAAGTACTGTTGCAAAGCTTTAGAAATTCCTACCCGGTCAGAAAAGACCAGTGCCTTAATCGGTGTATTGAACGTGACAACTTCAGAGGTCATACTGAAATCGTTATGGAAGAAGTACTCCTTAACTACTTGGGAACGACTTCCTAGCATTCTGATTTTCACATGCCTGAGTTCAACCAACACCCTACCCTGTTTGTTGGCTAAGCAGCCACAAATGTCAAAATCATCTTCACCCACGTGCACTGCTCTCAGATATGCAACCATCTCCTCTTGCAATGGTTCAAATACTGTCAGACTTCCTATTTGCGCAGGAAATTGGGGTCTTGCTGATAGGTCTTGCCCTATAGTTACAGGAACAAGTTGCATGACATAATCCAAGACCACGGGGTGAAGGTGATAGTCATGCAATTGAGGCAGTAATTCCTTAGGGACCTTCAAAACAGATATAGTCTCTCTAAATTCTTCCCCACAATAAACATCTGCCTTATTTTTGAAGACAGACCCATACTCAAATCCTGTTTGACTTAGATGCTTGTAGAGTTCTTCAGTAGTCATGTGTGATGTGCATCTTTTGGAAATACACTCTAATGAAATGAACTGTTCTTCAGGCATTCTACCTGGTTTTGCTTCTACTGTGCCAAATGCATAGACTGCAGAAGTAGACTGTATTTTGAAGTTATATGTGTTATCTGCCAACTGCTCTGGTGGATCCAGTTGTACCTTTATTTCTGGGGCATTCTTGGTGAAAATGTATGGGCTCTGGAATGTTATACTAAGCTGCAGAGAATTTAGTGGGACCTTAGGTTTTGCATATGCCATGGAAGTTGCTAAGCCCAACTCTGCGTAAAATGCCCCAGGAATGATGGCAACCCCACTGTGCTTGTGGTCTTGCAAGAAGGCCACTGATTCAGAGGATAAATCACAGCTAAACGTTGAACTGTCTGTACCCATTTGTGTAACTACTGGATGGTTGCCAGGGGGACCAATCAACTGCAAATGAGAAGTGAAGACATCTTTCTTCACATCATCAAACTGGTATCGTGGGTAGGGAATTGGTTCAGCCTTAAAACCTTTGTAAAACATTTCCCAGTCGACTTTGACCCCAAGCTCAAACAATTTGGAAACAACTGCAAGCATTGTCTCATGATCTTTTTCAGGCTGCACTGAGGGAAGCACAGTAAAGTCTTTCCCCAGAGTCTCAGTGATGTACCTCTGCAGAGACCTTCTTGGGCCAATTTCAACATATATCACACTCCTTTTGTTTTTAGCTGCAGACTTCACAGCTTGTTCAAATTCAACTGGCTCTCTGATATTCCTTGCCCAATATTCACCAGAAATAAAATCTGAGGAACACATACTAACACCTGTCACTGTTGAGAACAATTCTGTCTCCAAATCATGTGCCTGCAAAGAGCCTATACTCTCTTTCACTTTGGATACAATGGGATCCATCTTGTGACTGTGGTATGCTGCAGGCACATCCAAAATACGAAGGAACAAATCTTTCCCACTGGCTGAGTTGCTCAAGTTCTGATGCAACTTGTCAATGTCATCTGCATCTCCTGAGAGAGTGCATGACTGAGGGCTGTTATAAGCAGCCAGACAAACCCGTCCTGAGTAAGATGGAAGAATTTTCAAGATTTCAGAAACAGCCATATTACTGACTACCAGCATCTTCCCTCCTGTCACAGTGCTTTGGAAAGAACTGCGATAGTAGATGACTTTCACAGCATCTTCAAGTGACAACAAACCAGAACAATGAGCTGCAGCGACCTCTCCAATTGAGTGCCCCAAAACAGCATCAGGTCTGATGCCCCAGTGTTTCAGAAGTTTGGCAATGGCAACCTGAATAGCAAACAGAAGAGGCTGAACAATCTTTGGATCAGACAGCACTGTACTTTTTCCCTGATTCACTTTCTAGCATTTCTATCAGATTAAAATGTCTGTAGCTTTGCAACAGACTTTCAATCTTTCTGATTTCCTCTTTGAAAAATGTCTCTTGTTTTAGGAGCTGCTTGCACATACCCTGGTATGTAACACCATTGCCACAAAACACAAAAACTAGCTTGGAGTTTGTCTTTGAGGGTATAAACTTTTTCTCTACAGCAGCAGTAAGTTTCTCTTGCAGATCTGCCAATGATGATGTTTGAAATACTTTTCTGCATTTGTGTTTCAAGTGACTTCTTCTACATGCAGATGTGTACAGTAAAGACTGTAGATCTGATATTTTCCCTGCACTGATCTGTTTTGCGGTATCTTCAATCATATTTTTCATGGACTTTTCGGAGGCTGCAGAGACCACAAACAACTGATGGGATTTGCTGATCAGCTGAGCATTTGGTTTTTTTGACTGCACATATTGTCTGACAATTGCATGTGCATTTGTTCCACCAAACCCAAAGTTATTGATTCCTGCAGACCTCCCTGATCTGCAGTTACAGATCCATTTTTCTACTGCGGTGGGGATTTTCATATTTAGAGATTTGACATCTATGCTGGAGTTTTCCACAGAGTAGAACAATGAAGGCACAATTGTTTCATGCTGCATCATCAAGAGAACCTTTATGAGTCCTGCAACACCTGCGGCAGATTCTGTGTGTCCAATATTGCTCTTAACAGAACCAATGATGAGTGGCCCTGACATTTGAGGTCTTGCTTTGGCAATGACTTTTGAGATGCTACCTGCCTCTATTGGATCTCCAACTGGAGTCCCAGTCCCATGAGCCTCAATGTACTGGACACTAGTCAGGTCAGTCTCTGGTGAGTAGATTTTTCTGAGCAGCTCCTCCTGCTGTACCATGGATGGTTTCGTGATTGGACTAACACTGTGGCCGTCTTGATTTACTGCAGTTTTGCTGATGATACCCCAAATATGATCATGGTCTTCGAGAGCCTGTCAAGATACAAACGACACATGGGTGTTTATTGCAGTAGTTTATCATATGGTACATTGCTATAATAGTGCTGTGTTCGTATGAGACAATTTTTCTGGTTTACGTTTTTCAGAGGCTTTAACAGAACAACCCCGCATCCTTCACCTCTGCCATATCCATCTGCTTTGCTGCTGAAAGGTTTACTTATTCCATCAGAGGAGATCATTTTTGCCTTGGAGAGAGCCACAAAAATGGTTGGCGCCAATATACAGGACACACCACCACACAAGGCCATTTCACAGTCTCCTGTTGAGCAGAATACAGATTAACCACATTAGGGGCTGCCTAATGGCCAATAATTTGTTTGATTAGTTGAATAAAACTTAGGAACAAGGAGCTATAGCTTGTCTTGTCTTGTTTTTTACTAGGGAACATAAGCAGATTTTATCAAATGAATTGACGGACACAAATTAGTGTACTGAAAAATGATTTTTCACAGAATTTATTTCCTAGATGCACCTGCATACAATTATAAGACAGCTTGAAGATGTTGCTACAGGTCTGCTATGTATTTAGGAGCCTGTCCTCCACTAAAAAACGACCATATAGTTCATTTGTACAAGCGCCTTATTACGACCTATATTTACGTTTTAAAGTTAAGCGCCCTCTAGCGCACGTAAAAATAATGACAGTGTCGTGTTGCGTCTATCGTCATGAAATTACGTACGACTGTCATTACCAATCAAAATGCGTGTTTATTTAAATGCAATGTGTGGACTTTTTACACTGATCTCTCAGTAATTCGTACATATTTTACTATGTGGCTAATTCGTATGAATGACCACACCTAACCCCACCCCTAAACCTACCCCTTACAGAAATCATGCAAAATCATGATTTTTAGTGCACATTTTATGAGCGTGTGCATTCTCTGGGGTCAAACCCATGATCGCATGATTACATATCGTCGTATAAGACAATGCTCTACCAACTGAGCTGCAAGAATCCCGAACTAAGACGGAGACAAAAGAGTACAAAACATTAATATGAAAATGTCCTGTTGCCGATAGGGGCACAATTGCAGTACGGTCTGATGGGTCGTATTTCAGGGATTTGGCCAAACGACCTATGTGGCGTATTGGTTGGAGGACAGGTTGGTATTTAGGCTTTAATTGCAATTGATTCTGTCTCTCCATGTAACCCCAGACCAACACAATCATGTTGATATCAGATCTCTGTGTTGGTCATACCATCTGTTGTGGGACTACTTTTCATAACTACTCTATTTGCAAAAGGAATGCTTGAAAATCTATAGTTGATATTTCCTTACTGCACACTAAGCTTAAAAAATACTTAAAACATGAAGAATGTAATGTCTTTTGCAAAGTACCATATATTAGTACACATATAATAAATTAATTCACAGGGCTTACGTTCATATTTGTGAATATTACCTTGTTTTATGGCTTGACAAGCTAAGTGAAGGGCAACAAGGGATGAGGAGCATGCACAGTCGATGGACAGTGAGGGCCCAGTGAAGTTGAATGTGTATGAGATGCGGTTGGCAGCTATGCTCATTGCGACACCAGTACCAGCAGTGTGGTCTATGTATTTTGGATTAATCCCCCCATTTGCCATCTCAAAGTCTCTGTTCATTAGGCCTGAAAAACAAACAAACAAAAAAGCATAATAGACATGTTAGCTCATGATATGCTTTTATCCACCACCACTATATACCTATTACAGTGAAACCTGGGTTTAAGTGCCTTGCTCAAGGTGACATTCGTTGCAGGGCTCGGACACGCAACCATCCAGTTACCTGCTATTTGTGCTGTGACACGAAGGAAATAAAGCACGAGTTCACATTTTGAGGTCAGGACAAGTGAACCTTGTGAACTGATTGTTTTGTGAACTGCTATTTAGCAAGGCATCTTAACCACAGGTTGCTCCGAAGGTACTTCCCATGCAATCAGCGCATATACTTTTTCACTAGGATTAAAAGACACCAAAAGTTACTTTCTTATTTAACTTGTATGTTACCCAAAAATACTCCTGTTCGCGTTCCACTGGCCTTTTCCATTGGTATCCCAGCATCCTCTAGTGCTCTGTAGCTGCACTGCAGCAAAAGTTTGTGCTGAGGGTCCATGCTGATCGATTCGGCATCAGTGATGCCGAAGAACTTGTGGTCAAACTCATTCAAGCTGCACAGAATAAAAGGAAAAATTATGGAGTTATTGCTTTTGGAGTTCAGACAATAAAACTTAGTAGAAAGCGGGGTTCTGAACCGGTTCAAGGAACGAAAATGAAAAACCGGAAACAAACTAAATTTTGACAGAACCAGACACAGAAACCAAATCCAATTTTAGAATCAAAAATTTGAAATGGTCATTAACCGGTTAATAACAATATTTTATCATTCCATTTAATATTTGCATTTTTCTGTCAACCAATCTCTAATTCAAGTAGTACGGTCTATGCAAATGTGATGGTGATGCATCCAACCAGTGAGTGAAATGCCTGCTCAGCTGTGAACTCATCACAAGTAAGTCGCAGTGGCAATGCCCCAGCGTTAGAGTTTATCCGAGGATAGTGTAAGATGGATTCAACAGATCACACGCACCTGCAGTGCTTCTGTGAACAGAGAAAACAGAAAAAAAAACTATAGGCTTACATGTAAGGAATATCCTATATTGGCCTATACACGAAATATGTGACCCTGGACCACAAAACCAGACTTAAGTGTCAATTTTTCGAAATTAAGATTTATACATCATCTGAAATCTGAATAAATAAATTTGTTAGAATAGGACAATATTTGGCCGAGATACAACTATTTGAAAATCTGGAATCTGAGGGTGTAAAATAAATCTAAATATTGAGAAAATCACCTTTAAATATGTCCTTTAAAGTCCTCAGCAATGCATATTACTAATCAAAAATCAAGTTTTGATATATTTACGGTAGGAAATTTACAAAATATCTTCATGGAACATGATCTTTACTTAATATCCTAATGATTTTTAGCATAAAGGAAAAATCTATAATTTTGTGCCAAATAATGTATTTTTGGCTATTGCTACAAATATACCCTTGCAACTTAAGACTGGTTTTGTGCTCCAGGGTCCCATATATTTTCACTTAAATCTCAAAATGGAAGAAAAAAATTAGCCGAGTTTTGGTTTATTGTGACGCGAAGTTCACAGAAAGGTAAATGAGATAGCAGAAAGTAGCTAGTTTTGATTATTTTGCAAAACCTTTACAGTTTTATTTATAGTTAATAATTCCTTACATTTATATAGCGCTTTTCTAGGCAACCAAAACACTTTACATTGTGAGTGTGCAGCAGATATTTTTTTATCTACGCACCTTATGTTATTTGCCTACTGGATTTTTGTGTTTGGCGCTACAAACTTTTCTATTTGTGGAATGTATTTGTACCACCAGCGTGCAGCATCCACCTGGATGATGCAAAGGCAGCCATAGCGTGCCAGAACGCCCACCACACACCAGCTTATTGGTGGAGAGAAGACAGAGTGATAAAGTCAATCAGCAGATATGGGGATTGATAGGAGGCCATGATGGTCAGAGGCCAGTGGGTGAATTTGGCAAGGAACTGGGGCACTAGGACCCACACAGACCACAGGGTGAGCACCCCCTGTTGGTCTCACTAGCACCTCTTCCAGCAGCAACCTAGTTTTTCCAGGAGGTCTCCCATCCAGGTACTGACCAGGCTCAACCCTGCTTAGCTTCAGTGAGTAACCAGTTTTGAATGATGCGTCTATCTGTATGACCAATCAGCAATATGACCAATCAGCAGTATGACCATCATGCCGGCACCTCACAAGCACACAGACACAACATATTTTGTGACATTGCAGCCAGTTCATAATCAAAATATAGTACAGTTAAAGAAACATATAAAAAGTAACACTGCTCCATTGTACAGTCTGTTGCGTTCAGCATGACCACCGCCTCACTGTGCTGTTTACTTATAGCCAATGCAAAGGATGATGTTTGCGAAATGCAAGTGAAGTATAAAGCCCATAATAAATAATATATTAGTATCCAGATACGTCGTGAATATGGAAACATTTGGATTCATGCCAAATGAGAGAGGTAGGCATCAGTTTCACCTTAACTTAATTTAATAATGTTTTTAAACACATAGCCTAACTTTAGATGATTTGTTGTGAAGAAAAGGAAACTAATAACTGTGTTTATTATAGATATGTATATGCTGTTTATAAGGTTGGTAAACATTTTGCTTTTAATGTCGCATTTTAGCCTAGGCTACATTATTTCTGAATGTAATAATAAAATGCGACGTGAGCTTACATGATTTGTTTGTTTTTCTCTCAAATCACAATTTTATAAGTAGGGGTTGTTTTTTTTCTTTGTTTTTTTTTTAACAATGCAGCAAACATTTTTAAATATCTTTAAAAAATACTTTACAGTTTTTTTTTTTGTTTGTTTGTTTTTTTAATTGCTTTAACACTTAAGTGATACTTGAGGCCCACTTAGTGGAACTATTCACTCATATGCCTAATCTTTAGACCAAGTCTGCAAAACTATAAACACATTACCAGTGTTGGTCAAGCTACTTGGAAAATGTAGTGAGCTAAGCTAACAGTTACTCTTCTTTAAATGAAGCTTAACTACACTAAAGCTACAGCCCTGGGAAATGTAGCAAGCTAAGCTACGGCAACATGACAAAAGTAGTTTACTACATCCAAGCTATTTAAAAAAAAAAAATTTTAAATTCTATTGAACCAACATCATATCAAGTCAATGCTCTCTCAGTGATCAATACAACTGTCAGTCAAGCAGATAGACAGGCATGTTCAGTTTAATTGTTTATTCAACAGCTGTTCCACAGCAATTTGGCAACATAATCAGTATCAAAAACAGAGCCGGATTGACCTCAAATTGTAACATAGGCAAAATTAATTTTTGCTGTCGGCTGGAAACCTCCTTGTAGTTGGTATTGTGGCTTTATTGTATACAGATACACTTATATAAATGGTAACACTTCACAATAAGGTTCAGTAGTTAACATTAGTTAACTAGTGTAGTTAACATGAACTAAGAATGAACAATACTTCTGCAGCATTTATCTTAATGTTAATTTCAACATTTACTAATGCATTGTTAAAATCAAAAGTTGTTTGTTAACATTTGTTAATAATGCACTGTGAACTAACATGAACTACCAATGAACGACTGTATTTTCATTAACTAACATTAACAAAGATTAATAAATACTGTAACAAATGTATTTTAATGAAATCGTATTGTATAGTGTTACCATATAGATGTTTAGGCCTACAGATAGACTGTTTATTTGCATCGTTGCATGTGTCATTAGGTATTGATATAAACATTTCACCAAAATCAAGTTCAAATACGAAGCTTTTGACCAGCAAATGTTTTTTTTTCCTGACTCGTGTCCCGTTTTCCCCAGTTTTCTGTCATTATGTGAGCGTTCAGTTTTTTTCTGTTATTTGGCCAAAGTATCATATTATGAAAGATTCAGCGTTTTGCGACAACAAATGCTAGACTAAAACTAGAAACTCTTCTCCGCTACTCAAAAAAAAAAAAAAAAACACCTTCATAAGTGTTTTTTGAGTAAAGAAACCGCTGTACTTATTGAATCAACAGTTCTTTATTTACCTTCAGACTACAAACAAGCTGAGATGCTCTAAACTGCGCGCCGCACTTCATTGACGAGAGAGGCTGGAGGAATAATGAGGTTTGACTGACAGTTTGAGGAGCCAATGGCGTTACGAGCTTTAGTGTCTTTGGCGTCACTTACTGATCCAGGATCAGTGATCCGTAGCTATTACATTTCTGATTTGAGTTTCAGATTGCTTTCTTTGGAAAATGTAACGTTAGCTTTTGTTGACGCTACCGCACTACTTGATCAAAAAAAATTAATGAGAGAGAAATTAATGTCATTAATATATACTGTAAAATATCACCAATCATTAAAATTTAGAACAGCGAGCTGCAAGAACAGCTTATATTTTCAAAAACCTGCAGCACTCAGACAATAAAAAGTGTGTATGTCTGCTCAGACCCTGACGTGATGCTAAGCACTTTTCCACGTCAAAGACCATTTTTACAAATATGAGCGCTGGTGTGGATTTAAGCGTACGCACACTCTAAGATCAAGTCTGAGCATACGCACGCTTTATAAATGAGGCCCCAGATCAGATGGGGACCGGCACTCTACAATCGGGCACCAAAATGGAACATTTCAGCCAGAGGGTCCGTGACAGATCTATAAACGCTCATGTATTATTGAAATTTGACAGTTTTTGACTTGACGAACATAAGTGAACATCATGAGTTCTTTTTATGAGGGCAAATTAATTGAAGTCTTACCCATCGATGAGTGCTGCCTTTGCTGTGTTTGTCTTCCCTGCTTTACTCTCATCCTGATCATACCATTGAGAGAGATGAAACCTGTCTTTTGGTATCTGAATTGCACAGTTCTCTCCATGAAGCAGGATTCTCCAGAAGTTTTCAAGTCCCTCCCCTAAAACACAATAGAACGTATGATGTAGATATAATTTAGGACAAAATCATAACATGAAGAAATAATGGAAATTGTTGACAATTACCTCCAGGAAAATGGCATCCAATGCCAACAACAGCGATTTCTACTTCACCATCCATCATGTTTCATGTGCCGAGTGTGCAGATACATTTGATTTTACAGTCTGTAGACAGGAAGAATTAACATTGAGGTTATCAGTTAATTAACCAAATATTACCACATGGAATTTAATATTTCAGTATGTCTTTCAGAAGATAAAAATTAAAGGGAAAAAACACAATATTTTTAGCCGTTATTATTAGTCAGCCAGAAAAATGTCCTGTACAATACAAAGAGACAACCTGAAAATCTGATTTTAATACAGCTAATGTAAATATGTGACTATTTAAAGTAGATTTCACTTGTATGAAATGATTATTAAGTTCTTATATTTATTATTTTAAGAATATTTATAGCATATTTTATTGATAAACTGTTTATTAATGTCTTTTGTTAAGTTTTTCCAGTTTTGGCACAGAATAATGTGTCTGTAAAAGTAAGGCAAGGGGTTAGGGTTATTGTTTTATTGTATTATTGACCAATATAATATAGGAGAAAAATAAAATGCAAATGAAATGAAGAAATTTGACTTACCCGAATACTCATGTAGAGCCTTGTCTTGTTGAAAATATTGACAGGTTGAGTCTACCCTATATTTATTTAGTTAAAGGAGGAAGAAATGTAGAAAAATAGCTAATGATTGACTAGTATAACACTTTATTTTGTTAGAAATCATTACCTGGAAAACACTTCCTGTTAGCTCATAAAACAATTACTCTGACTGTAACGTGAGGTGCCATCATTTACACTGGGATATATAAAGCTGACTCAATGCTTTTTTGCATGTTTGGTATTTAGATAACCTAATTCAGCTTTATTCCAGACTCAATGAAACCGCTCAACTAGCCTAGTTAGCAGAATGTATTAGTGATAAAAAAAAATTTTTAAAAAAAGACTGGATGGCTGGTTAACCCCCTGGGGTCGAAGCCCGCACCATTGCGGGCTGTCTCGTATTTTCTTTATGACCGCGAAAAGAACTAAGAACTTTTGATCGTACAGATAAGAATAAGGTATCGTTTGAAACTGCAAAGGGTCTACTTTTATTTGTGTGTAGTCATAATAACAACAAAATAATGTGCTTTTAATAAAGAAAGAAAATAAACAGGGTGCGTTCTCTGCCGGTGTTATGGATCAACTGGGGATCGTGTTAACTGGGGACATACGTGTGCACGCTAATAGTTTTACCTGAGTTTCCAGCAGATGTTGGACCTCCACAGATTCGTCACAGGGAATTTTCAACGGAACAGATTTCAAAGCTTTCCACATTATTTGTGAATGGTTGTATCATTATTAGACTCTGTTGTTTCCTCTCTCGATGTTCCAATGTATCTGACGTGGTTTAAGGAAAGTTTTAATGCGTTTTCGTGTCGCGTCTCAGACCATGCCCAAATTAATTTGTTTAGGCTACATTCGTTTCAATAGATTTTTTTTTCTAATGACAATTGTAAATGCATTAAATAAGGTGTTTACTTTGTTTCTTTGCAACGTCTGTGTAGGCAGTTGTTCAAAAATATTACTTTGTGTAATTTGTGTAAATTTGTGTAAATTAATTTGAGCAGCAATATTGCAGTGGTCAAAGGAATGTCAAGCATTTCATTTTCTTTCTTTTTTATATTGCTAAAGAATGCATGATAAACAAGCTATAGTTTTGCATTATGCATATAATTTCGAATTAGTGACACAGATAAGATGCAGTGAATTATCCTGAATAGGGAATGTTCAACAAACGTATATAGCCTACATAGATAGGTGTTGAAGAAAAATCACACACACACACACACACACACACACACACACACACACATAAACACTTTTAACAATGCATAGCTTCAAAGCAGCTTTACATAAAATGCTTTTTTTTTTTTTTTTTTTTACTATGATGAGAAATCTGCTATGTCAGAAATGACTGTCGATGTAATGACCATATTGCAGAAATGTACAGTTTTATAATAGAGGTCTGTCAAGTCAAATGAGGTCACCTTTATTTATATAGCGCTTTATACAATACAGATTGTGTCAAAGGAGCTTCACAGTGTTAAATACTGAAATAGTGCGTCAATAATGCAAACAAAGTTCATTTCAGCTGTAAAGCAGCTCTAAAATGAGGACAATAATAAACAGTCAGTTTCTCAGTTAAAGTCAGTTCATCGTTGATTCAGTGATGTTATTGTCCAGCTCAGTTCAGTTGTGCTGATGGCTGTCGAGGTGACAAGGTCTTCGCAGGGGATCTGTCTGTAGGGCACATCTAGTTGACATGGTCTCCACTGACATTCAGAGATGTTGTGGTCTTCTCTAGGTGCTGATCCATCATCTGGACTGGAAATGGGCTGGATCTGGGTAGTTAACATCATTCAGTTATGCACAAACATGTTTAGGCAATGATTTACATATTGTGATCATAATGTTTACAATATAAGGATAATTTTGCAGTTTTGCATGTTGATTCAGAGTTGGGATCATTAGTTTTTTTGCAGGGGTTGTTATCTCTTCACAGGTGTTAGGGTCATCTAAAATCTTCATAAAGGCTGAATCCAAATGTTAGTGAGGTTGTTACCACTGAAATGAAGATAATTGGCATAATTCAAAGTTATATTACATATAAAGAGGCCCATACTCTTTTTTTTATGAAACTGATAGACTTGTGTGTCATATTTTTAGTTCAAGAAGTCTGCAATAAAGTAAATTTTGAAGGTTTTCCTATTCTAATTAATGTTTGTGTGAGAGGTATCATATTCGTGTAAGATGTCAAATGATTAGGAGGTTAGTGATGTATACTGTCTTTTGCAATATCAGCCATATATGTAATAATTCATCATCACAGTATCATGCTTTGCCTATGTCAGTCATGAAAAAGTTGTGGCTGCTGAGTGATTGTCACAGAACTTTCATACAAAAGACAGTATGGAAACTGTCTATGCTTATATGGAAGCTAATGAGTCAGTAAGAAAGGTCCTACAGCATGGTTCACTTTTAATAAATACATGTCAATCACTTTGTCACCTTAAAAGTGTAAACATACATGCCATATATCACTCATACAAATTGTGGAAAAATGCCTTCCTGTGTTCATCACACACATAGTATTAAAGAGTTTGGCTTTGAATCCTGCAGCTCGTAACATGTTTTCTATGGTCGGAAACACAAGTAGTCTGGCAAGAGACCAGTAGGCCTATATGTAAAATGAAAAGCAGGAGTCATGAACTTAGAATTTACTTTAAACAAAGTGTTCTCTACATGTTCAATGAAAGACAACAGATTCACAACATTTATATTCAAGCATCTAACTGAGCATAATGTACAGTGCAATACAGACACTATTAAGCATAGATAAAATTAAGGTAATTCAATTGATTATATGATTGTACAGAATTGTTCTGAACAGAGTTCTAAGCCAATGCAAAAATTTCAGATCAGTCATAAATCCATGATGAAACTTTATGTCCAGGGAAGAGGATACAGAGCTGACTGTACAAGCAAGAGACCTCAGATAATAAAATCAGCAGAGTAAAGCCACACAAAACTTTTTTTTCTTCATACACACACACACACACACACACACACACACACACACACACACACACACACACACACACACACACACACACACACACACACACACACACACACACACACACACACACACACACACACACACACACACACACATGTTTGGTTTGCTATCCTTGTGAGGACTCTCCATAGTCATAATGTTTTTCTACTGTACAGACCGTATATTCTATTGCCCTACACCAACCCTACACCTAAACCTACCCCTTACAGGAAACTTTCTGCATTTTTAGATTTTCAAAAAACTTAATTCTGTGTGACTTATTAGCTTGTTTACCCGTGGGGACCTCAATTTAGGAGACTCCGCGTGAACAAAGAAAGTCCTTCCAAACAAAGAACAAAGTTCATCCCGGCTACTTTCTGTTTCTGGAAGAAGATCTGCTGAGAGAAATAACCCAGACATTTATCATGTTACAAACGATGCTCTTCTTCTAAACTTTCTATTCATCAAAAAAAAAAAAAAACTGAAAAATTCTTCTCAGCTCTATTCAACATAATAATAATAATAATAATAATAATAATAATAAATGTTTTTTGAGCAGCAAATCAGAATATTAGAATGATTTCTGAAGGATCATGTCACTGGAGTAATGATGCTAAAAAGTCATCTTTGAAAGTCATCTTTGATTGCTCCTAATAAACTGTTTAACTGCACTCGCAAGTGAATCTCAAGTTATGAGTTGTGATAGCTAAATATATTTTTAATAAACTACAAACAAAAAATATATAAATTTATTTTGTCCTCACATTCTTTCTTGTAACTCTTCCCTCTCAGTCACACACCTGACTAAATGGCTCATTATGCAGCTCATTATGTGGGCCTTTGTCTTCTCAGGTGTGATTCACAGCATTATCCAGGATAGGTCACGCCCTCTCGCATAAACCCTTTCTACTCAAAAAGTGACTAAGAAAATTTAAATCAATATATTGTATATATTGAGCGAGTAAACAAGATGATTTTCACATAATTTTGAAGCAAAAACTCTAGACTACAAGATCTTGTGAACAAATGTTCTGTATGTGTTTTATGGCCTTATTTCAGTGACTTCAAAATTTTACTTTTTCACTAATTACGCATAAACGTTGCTTTCTCAAAAACACAATCATGTACATAAATGCTGCTAACATATTATTGTAGCCCAGTTTGTGCTGATTACAGTGTTATTAGACTTTAGCCATTTATATGTTTATAAGCAACTGAAAAAAGCACAATTGTCAGGGCATGTCAAAACTTCTCCAGGCCCCCAAAACACCCTCAGACCCCAGAGGGTTAACTTCCTTCTTCTCAATCAAAGTGTTAGATGACTGAATATAACCTGTCTCTCGAAGGGTTAACCGTTATGCCATCTTCCAGGTGAAGAACCTGCGTGACAATCTGTCCTTTGACAACTGTATTTTCAGTGTTTGCAGAACAGCCTTTTTCCACCTTAGAAATGCTGCTGATCTAAGACATATACAGTATAAACTGGTCCCACAACTGACCCAGACAGCAAGCAGTGTCGGCCCAGATCCAGCCCACAACTGGCCCGCATGGATTTCACATGGGCCAGATGTGGGCTGGATCTGGGCCAGAACTATGTTGCTGTCTCGGGAAAATGCATGTGATGTTATGCACGGGCCTTTATGTTACAACTGCTTTTGTTTTTCCCATTGCATTGTACAGAGACCTGTGGGTGGATTGCACATTTTGCATTATCTTTGATAATTGTAAAATATTGTACCTTGATCAAAAAATGACTTCATAAAGAACAATGATTAACCATCTGGTCTCTCGAGAAAAACATGACTATGCACGCTTCTTCAAAACACAGAAGAGAGTAAAAACTGTTTCCAGGTTCAACGAGTGCTGCTATAAGCGCTTTTCTCATTTTCTTTATTTTCTCATATGCATATTTAGGCTCTATTAAAGGTTAAAAAGTCAACATCTCTACACTGTGTTCTTTACACATTTCAATTCCACAGATTTCTCTTCAACATTTAGTGAAACACCAGGGGTCACATGATTTCAACATCATGAAATAAATCGAGGAGGGTGACCCACACCACCCATACTTATAGAAAACAAATAATTCATAATGAATAATAATCATCTGACATCTTAACGTGTACTAATCCTACGTAAACTGGCCATATCGTTTGTTACAGAACTGCACAAAATTACAATGTGTAAACCAATAATATCAAACCCTCTAGCTGCACAAGAGAACAAAGCAATGTTTGTGAACAAAACATTCAACCGTGCTTCAAGCACTTTATGGTCAAAAGTCCACAGTACAAGTAGTAAGGTGGATAGTGCAATTTAAATAACACAAAAGCAACAACCCATAGTTTGTTAAACCCTTCCACTAATCCATGAATCAACTTTTACCTGTTTGAAACTTGGCATTGCTTGTTTGAGGGAAAGGTGTGGGATGAGAGTTGTATGTGATTATTATGCTAAACACATAGTGTCTTTTCAGGTGGTGTGGATAGAATAGTTTTGCGGCGATGGAAGAATGAACTGTTTGAGTCCTACCTGGACTAACCTTGGTTCGTATCACTCCAAAATAAAAAAATAAAAAAACCAAGTCATAGTAATCTCTCAGTGTTCATCTCCCACATAGTCCGAACTCAGCTGAAAAAGTAGTGGCTTTTCTCCTTTTCTAGATATCAAGTTACCCTGATTTGTGAATTAATGCCCCACATTGAAATTGAATATATACTTGCATTATGTACAAAAAATGCTAATATCTATAATTAAACACTTCCAAAACACTTTTTTATTAGTATTTCTGCTTCTTCTTTATCTCCTTTGTTTTGGTAATATGTGTGTAACTCTTTGAATGATCTCAACCAATCTTTTATAGTCTCTATATTCTTTTACCTTTAAATTTCCAAGGTTTATTTTTTCTTTTCTTTTTCTTTTCTTTTTTTGCCACAACACTATTGTTACCATTACTGCTGCCCATGAATATATCACTACTCATTTATTTAGTCTGGAGAAAAGGTGGTATAAAATACTTGGGAGGTTTTTTTAGGTGATGACACGACTCAGCAAAGGAAATGGGAAGGAGATTTTGAAAGAAATGAAACTATGTTTAGAGAAATGGAAATGGCTGCTTCCGAACATGTCATACAGAGGATGCATTCTTGTCATCAATAACCTGGTTGCCTCTTCATTGTGGCATAAGCTGGAGTGTGTTGATCCTCCTCCTCAACTACTGACAAAAACATAAGCTATTCTTGTACACTTTTTTGCGGACAAATTACAACAGATTCAACGGAGTGTCTTTATCTACCTCAAGAAGAGGTTGATTACCCAAGATGGCGGCGCGAGTACATCACGAGGCTCTGGGTCTCTCCAGATTTTGCAATTTTGCAGCATTTTTCTTACTCATCTCGGGCCTGTTCGTGCAGAACTGTTGTGCCCTTACATCGTACACCCGTTGTGAGCTTTTGGATATCGGTTTGCGAATTTCCGACACTTTTATGGACAATCTTCGACTCCTTCCTGAGATCGCTAGGACACCCGAGGCTATGCACCCTACCCGGCCGGGCGGAAGTGCTCGCAGGTGGCGTCGAGATCGTAAACAAAGGCGGGGGAAGCGCGGAGGACTAAGAGCTAATCTAAGGCTAACACCACACCGGCTCTCTTTACCCAGCATTTTCCATGCCAATGTACGGTCGCTAGTGAACAAAATGGAGGAGATTCGACTCAGCATCACACACAGCAAGAAACTTTTGAACTGTAACGTCCTAATCTTCACGGAAACCTGGTTAAACAGCGGAATACCGGACACCGCTATTGAGCTAGCGGGACGCCACACACTCCGGGCGGATAGAACATTAGATGGCTCCGGTAAGACCAGAGGTGGTGGATTGTGCATTTACATTAACAAAGCTTGGTGCACAAACTCTGCTATTGTTGGGAGTCATTGTTCAGCTAACCTTGAGTTTCTCATGGTTAAATGTAGACCGTTTTATCTACCGCGGGAGTTCACCTCCACCATTATAACTGCAGCCTATATTCCCCCGGATGCTGATGCCAAGCTTGCTATGAAAGAACTTCACGCAGCCATCAGTAAACAACAGACTGATCACCCAGAAGCGGCTTTTATTGTTGCAGGTGACTTTAATCACTCAAACTTAAAGTCAGTGCTACCAAAGTTTCACCAGCATGTTTCCTGTCACACCAGAGGAAACAAAACCTTAGACCATGTTTACACAAACATGGCTGGAGCTTACGCTGCGACACCCCTCCCCCACCTGGGACAGTCAGATCACCTTTCTTTGTTCCTCACCCCCAAATATGCACCCCTCATCAACCGTGTGAAGCCATCAGTGAAGACCATCAAGGTGTGGCCTGCGGGGGCAGATTCCACACTCCAGGAAAGGTTTCTACACACAGACTGGAGTATGTTTGCTTCTCAAGCCACCAGTGGCGCTCACACAGACATTGACTCTTACACCTCCTCTGTATTGGATCATATCAATAGCACCATTGACAGTGTTACAACCCAGAAACAGATCACCACATATCCAAATCAGAAGCCTTGGATGAACAAGGAAGTGCGACTCCTGTTGAAGTCACGCAACACTGCCTTCAGATCAGGAGATGCACAAGCCTACAGCACATCCAGAGCAAACCTGAAGAGGGGCATCAAAAAGGCCAAGCACTGCTACAAGCTAAAGATAGAGGGACACTTTTCCAACTCTGACCCTCGACGCATGTGCCAGGGCATTCAGGCCATCAGTGACTACAAACCCACCCACTCCACCCCCGCAGCCACTGATGTCAACTTCCTGAACGAGCTAAATTACTTTTATGCTCGCTTTGAAAGAGACAACAGAGAAACTGCCACCAAGCTCTATCCCTCAGCTGACCACCCACCAATCATACTCTCCTCCACAGATGTCTGCAAGGCACTGAGCCAGATCAGCGCACACAAGGCTGCTTGACCTGACAACATCCCTGGTCGTGTTCTCAGGGCATGTGCGGAGCAGCTCGCTGGGGTTTTTACAGACATTTTCAACCTGTCTCTTGCCCAAGCAGTCGTACCAACATGCTTTAAATGCACTTCCATTGTGCCAGTACCAAAACACTCTAGTCCGAGGTGCCCTAATGACTACCGCCCTGTAGCACTCACACCCATCGTCATGAAGTGCTTTGAGCGGCTGGTCCTGGAACACCTAAAAGACTCTCTACCATCCACATTGGACTCACACCAGTTTGCCTACCGTAGCAATAGGAGCACAGAGGACGCAGTTTCCATGGCACTCACTCACCTGGACAATAAGAACACTTATGCACGTATGTTGTTTGATGACTTCAGCTCAGCATTCAACACTGTCATCCCAACCAAGTTAATAGCCAAACTTGGAGACCTGGGCATCAATACCTCAATGTGTAACTGGATTTTGGACTTCCTGACCAACAGACCCCAGAATGTTCGATCAGGATTCACCTGCTCCACATCCATCACACTTAACACTGGTGTACCACAGGGCTGTGTGCTAAGCCCGTTTCTCTACTCCCTCTTCACCTCCGACTGCAAGCCTGTGTATGGATCTAATTCCATCGTCAAGTTTGCAGATGACACCACGGTGATAGGCCTCATCAGTAACAATGATGAGACTGCCTATAGGGAGGAGGTCCAGCACCTGGCCACATGGTGCACTGAAAATAACCTGCTCCTCAACACCACCAAAACGAAGGAGCTCATCGTGGACTTCAGGAAGGAGTCAAGAGGCACACACGACACCATCCACATCAATGGAATGGCTGTTGAGCGTGTCTCCAGTTTCAAGTTCCTGGGGATCCACATCTCGGCGGACATGTCGTGAACAACCAACACCTCCAGCCTGGTCAAGAAGGCTCACCAGCGCCTCTTCTTTCTGAGGACACTGAGGAAGAATCAGCTCTCCTCTGCTATCCTGGTGAACTTCTATCGCTGCACAATAGAAAGCATCCTGACCAACTGTGTCACAGTATGGTATGGGAGCTGCTCTGTTGTGGAGCGCAAGGCACTGCAGCGGGTGGTGAAAACTGCCCAGCGCATCACAGGGACTCCACTACCTGCCATCGAGCACATCCAGAGGAAACGCTGTCTGCATCGAGCTCGCAGCATCCTTAAGGACTCCTCTCACCCAGCCCACAGACTGTTTTCTCTCCTGCCCTCCGGTAGGCGTTTCAGGTGCCTCCGGACCAGGACCAGCAGACTAAAGAACAGTTTCTTCCCCAGAGCTGTCTCTTTACTGAACTCTAACCCCCGTTGATCCACTTCCTCATATATTATTAACTCTTCTCTCCTAACTCACATCTGCCTTATTTGCACTACTGAATGTAAATTTCTATTACGTTCCATGGCACTTCTGGTTAGACCTAAACTGCATTTCGTTTCCCTGTACCTGTACTTGTGTAATGACAATAAAGTTGAATCTAATCTAATCTAATCTAAGAGGGAGAGCAAGTACTGATTAATTTACATTTTCCACGTTTCGTTTTCAATTTTTGCAGAAACTTTTAGACGGTGCGTCGGCTGGAGGGCTGTTGCCCATATTGTTCTGCAAAACTTTGGAGGCTTTGAACTAGATAAACATCTTTTTTTTACTAAACCCTTTAAAAATGTACTTGTCTTTTTTCCACCTTTTTACAAGTGTCTTTTTAAGGTTTGGAGTCTTTTTCACATTCAGAAATCTGAATGAATGAATGAATGAATGAATGAATGAATGAATGAATGAATGAATGAAGCATTTATATAGCGCTTTTATTGTGTATTGCTACACACCCAAAGCGCTTTACAATCATGTGGGGGGGGTCTCTCCTCAACCACCACCAGTGTGCAGCATCCACTTGGATGATGCGACGACAGCCACAGGACAACGGCGCCAGTGCGCTCACCACACACCAGCTACAGGTGGAGAGGAGAGAGAGATAGAGCCAATCAAGTGGATTGGGGATTCTTAGGAGGCCATGATTGACAAGGGCCAGTGGCGGGAATTGGGCCAGGACACTGGGGTTACACCCCTACTCTTTACGATGAGTGTCATGGGATTTTTAATGACCACAGAGAGTCAGGACCTTGGTTTAATGTCTCATCCGAAAGACGGTGCTCTTTTTACAGTATAATGTCCCCGTCGCTCTACTGGGGCGTTAGGACCCACACAGACCACAGGGTGAGCACCCCCTGCTGGTCTCACTAACACCTCTACCAACAGCTACCTAGTTTTCCCAGGAGATCTCCCACCCAGGTACTGACCAGGCTCAGCCCTGCTTAGCTTCCATGGGCAACTGGTCTTGGGCTGCAGGGTGATATGGCTGTGGCTGAAATCTGAAATCTGAAATCCTGTACTCACTTTTAGCTGTTAATTCTTTCATTTCTGTTTTCAATGTAGATGTCGATGATTGTGCCTTTTGTTTTCAAAGTGAAACAATCTTTCATGTATTTGCACAAAGTTCTAGATAAGTATCATTCTTTGATACTTTAGAAGACCTTTTCCGTTGTTTTAATGAATCCTTTTCTGTAAAGATTTTTATTTTGGGTTTTAAGTATAGTCTGAAAAAGAAGTATATTTGTCAATTACTGAATTTTATACTAGGTCAAGCAGAAATGGCAGTATACATCAGTAGATGGAATAAATTTGAACAGAAACCTTGTCAAAACAGCACTGAGATATTTTAACACTGGAGAAATCAAGAGTACTGATTGACTATAAGTTTCATAAAACTATGAATGATTTGATTGCTTTTGAGAAGATCTGGTGTTTTAATGGAGCTCTTTGCATTATTTCTGATTTTTGGAGTGTGTGTGTGTATATACAGTGGTATGAAAAAGTGTTGGCCCCCTTCCTGATTTTTTATTTTTTTGCATGTTTGTCACACTTTAATGTTTCAGATCATCAAACAAATTTAAACATTAATCAAAGATAACACAAGTAAACACAACATGCAGTTTTTAAATGAAGTTTTTTATTATGAAGGGAAAACAAAATCCAAACCCACGTGGCCCTGTGTGCTTGCCCCCTAAACCTAACAACTGGTTGTACCACCCTTTGCAGCAACAACTGCAATCAAGCATTTACGATAACTGGCAATGCTAAACCTAAGGTTTTGTTTTCTATTATTCAATCTGTTACAAATCCTTCTGTTAACACCCTGCCTGTTGCCTGTGATGCTCTCTGTGAAAGCTTCTTGAGATATTTTAGTGACAAAATTACTAATTTAAGACTTAGCGTCTGCCCCACTTTAACTTTAACTGTCTCTCCAATCATATCCTCTGCCTCTGCCTTTTTGGATGCTTTTGAACCTATCAGTCTCCAGGAATTGAAGGAGGTGATTGACAAGCTTTAACCTTCATTCTGTTCTAGCGATATCATTCACCCAATATTTTTACATTTAATTATCAATTCGATTGTGCCAGGTTTGGTGTCTCTTATTAATAAGTCTCTTCAAACTGGCTCTGTTCCTGCCAATCTTAAAGTTGCTACGGTCACTCCTCTGCTCAAGAAGGGTCCGTGTACCTTCGGATAATTCGTTTTTTGATTTAATATTGAAATCTGAAAAATGAAAAAAACGCCACATTTTTCGTTTTTCATTTGTTCAAACAAAACGAAAAATCAAGAATTCGGCTTCATCTTTCGTTTTTACTTTCAGGGACAGAAAACGGATAAACTACTTGAATATTCGATCTCTACAAGTGGGCGGAGTGAAACGCCCCTCTCCGCTGATTGGTCAACCAAACATTACAACATAATAATAGTCATAAAAAAACATAATAAAAGTCCTCCGCTACTACGTATTCTTAACGTGTTTATTTCTACTACATTTGATCTCTTTCTCTTCAACAAACAGCCAGGTTAAGGAATGGCTTGACACAAACCATACCGAGGCAAAGCCTAGACAGAGATTTCTTTTGTGTAGGCTTAAATTCTGCAACCTACCCCTGAAATATTAGTTTATCTCATAAATATTAATTTACTTAGTAGGCTACCTGCACTCACAACTACCTACTAGAATACATCTTTGGCCCGGCCGCCTGATTTATTATAGCTAACCACCCTGCTGGTGGTTTTACTGGAAAAAGCTAATGGTTCATAATGGTATTTTAATGGAAACCACTGGAATTTCTGTCATGGTTTCTAATGGGCTTCTATTTTTTTTTTTTTAGCAGGGCACCTATTAAAATCTGTGTGGCAAAACTGCGCAACGTATCGGAAGCCAAACAACCCAAAAGTGGGACGAAACAGTGCGATATTAAAGAGTTTGCGCTGCCTTGTCCTGTCGGCGCGACCGACTCGACAGCGCAGGGAGGACGTATTTGCCAGCCCCTCCGAACTGACACCGCAGCGCGAACATAAGAAGTTCGTGTTTTTCCCTGCTGTTTACCAAACATCTACCCGATGTTTGCAGCAATAGCCAACATTGTATGGGTCAAAATTGTCAATTTTTTTATTTTATTCCAAAAATCATTAGGATATTACTGTAAGTAAAGATCATCCATGAAGATATTTTGTAAATCCCCAAATATATCAAAACTTAATTTTTGATTATTAATATATGCTAAGAACTTCATTTGGACAAAAGCGATTTTCTCAATATTTTATTTTTTATTTTTTTTTATTTTTTTGCACCATCAGATTCCAGATTTTCAAATTTGTATCTCAGGCAAATATTGTCATAACAAAACATACATCAATTGAAAGTTTATTTATTCAGCTTTCAGATGATGTATAAATCTAAAAAAAAAAAAAGAAAAAAAAAGTACCCTTATGACTGGTTTTGTGGTCCAGGGTCATATACCTATCCTATTTAATAATAGTTCCAATTTAAAATGGTACATAATTGCAATTGTGTGCTAGAGTCCTGCACGGGCCTCAAATTTAGGCCCTAGCCCGGCCCTGGCCCGAGATGCTCAGGCCCTAGCCCGGCCCGTGTCCGACAGCTTATCAGAATTACCGGCCCGAGTCCGACCCGAGCCCGTCTTTTTATTTTTTATTTTTTATTCTCCCAAAACGGCTCGTATTTCAGCTGTTAAAATAGTTCAGTTTTGTATGTAATGGCAAAGTGATTATATTTCGTTTTTTTCCTTTTTAATTTTTTTTATTAAGTTAATTTTGAAAAACGTTTGGAGCATTTTTTGTTCGTTAAATAAGTTATTTGTTTCTTAAAGTACTGACCAAGCAGCCAGCAGACCGTCAGGCTGATCATAGCATGTTTGATCAATTTAGCCTTCTCAAATCATCAGGACTTGCCTAAAATAAATTCTATAGATATACTAAAACAGTTCAAGCATACAACAATGTTTAAAGGTTAAACCTAGATAAATGTGCGCTGCATCCAGTAGTTTGTGCGGAGAGTGGAAGCTAAATGGAGGCACCAGCGCAATCAATTGCATTTTTTTTTCAATGGAAACCACTTAAAATAGGCCGTAATTTTTGCTCATAAAGGTAAGAGTAATACATCATTCGGAACTGTAAAGGGTCTACTTCTATTTGTGTGCACTCACAATATCAACAAAACGTCGTGCTTTTAAGAAAAAGATACGCTTTCTGCCGTCTCGTCTTGAACAGGAGAGCTTCACAAAATGAACCGAAAGTCAGCGAATACATTCCTCACAGACATGATAAATATATCTATAGAAAGCTTTAAATTACTACTTAACGAAATAAATCAAATTGAAAACAAAAACTCATTCATTATAATCATCCGTGAAGATGCACTTCTCTCTAAAGGCGAGTCTAATGAGGAGATGAATCCACACTCATGCAACACTGACACAGAAAACACTAGTTTATTAGTAAGTAATTCAAATATCTCCTTACTATTTCCATCAGGACACATTCATGGTAATTAATTTTGCTGGGGCTTTACGGCAAGCTTTATTGCGTGTATTTGAAGCAGAACAGCTGCGCTGACGGTGCGATCGCTGCTGCTGCTGGACACTAAACACCGTCGAGCCGCTCTTCACAGTCGCGGCACGGTCTCGTGTTGTTTCCACCAGCGCGGTGATTTTTTTTCATCACTAATTGATAATAATAATTCCTTACATTTATATAGCGCTTTTCTAAGCACTTGGCTTAGACATTGATGGATGTCTAAAATATAAAAATAAGGAGAAAACTAAACCAGGCCCGAGGCCCGGCCCTCGTCTGAACTATGACGTGAAAATTGGCCCGAAGCCCGGCCCTAGGGACGTAAAAAAGTCGGGGCCCGTCGGGCCCGGGCCGAAATGCAGGGCTCTATTGTGTGCTATGTAGAACTTGACGACAACAACAATAATAACTAGGTACAAAATAAAAATATATAAACTAGAAGCTGGGTGTGCTCTTCAAGAAAACTATGCTATTGTAAATTTATTAAAGTCTTATTATATAGGCTATTAGGCCCTTTATATAGGCAATGTGTGCAGTTCTTCAAAGTAGCTAAAACAACTGTTACTGTCTTAATATGAAAGATAATAAGCAAAGGGGAAATGTAATAACTTAATACTGATCTTAATTATGTTAACGTGCAGGGAAAAACACAAACTTTTTATGTTCGCGCTGCTCTGTCCTCCCTGCGCTGTCGACTCGGTCGCAAACTCTCTTTTCCGCGCTGTTTCGTCCCACTTTTGGGTTGTTTGGCTTCCCGTACAACACACTGCAGCGCAGGAGATTGTATTAGCGCGGACCACTATAAATGTATGTGAACATGTAGTTTTAGACAATAAGCTGAGTTTATTTAATTAAAATCGAGTATTGGCCAGCTAACTGATGGCATACAACATTTTTATTTTCTCTGCCACCTAAACCACAGAACCAGGGCCGCTGGTTCATTATTGCCTTTGTTTTATATAATGCAATTTAAGCCATTTTAAAGGCTGTTGTTGGATTAGGTCTGTTTTTATAACCACAAAAATATTATCTTAATACTTCTTTGTAAATTATTGTTTGAAGTAACAAAACCATGGCTAATTTGCGGTTACCATGGCTACAAGAAAAATTATCTTTTGGTTTTATTCGTGTTAAAACCATGGCTAATTTTTGTAAGGGAACATGGAAACTCAGAGAGAATATTTGATCCGTTGATGGTGGTGAAATTATTACCGACATTAAAACACGTTATTAACATCAACAGCAGGATTGCTGATGTCTTTTCACGGGCATAGCTGTTCATCAATTATGATAATTTGCATTTAGCCGCAAACATGAGGTGCGAGCGCCGAGTTCACCTTCAAATCATGACGTCACATGACGGCTTTGCCACACAAATTTTGACAGGTGGATAACTATAATAAAACAGGCGGTGTGTCAGAGGACTGAAAGGCTCTGCCTCCGTACGGTTTGTGTCAAACCATTGGTTAATCTGGCTGTTTGATGAAGAGAAAGAGATCAAATGTAGTAGAAATAAACATGTTAAGAATCTGTAGTAGCGGCCGGAGGACTATTATTATTATTATTATTTTTAAGGACTATTATTATGTTGTAATGTTTGGTTGACCAATCAGCAGAGAGGGGCGTTTCACTCCGCCCACTTGTAGAGATCGAATATTCAAGTAGTTTATCCTTTTTATGTCCCTGAACGTAAAAACGAAAATTGAAGCCGAATTCTTGATTTTTCGTATTGTTTGAACAAATGAAAAACGAAAAATGTGGCGTTTTTTTCATTTTTCAGATTTCAATATTGAATCAAAAAACGAATTATCCGAAGGTACACGGACCAAGAAGCCTTCAATGGATCCCTCTGTCCTAAAAACAAATTCAACAAATCCTAAAAGCAATTTCTGTTTTACATTTCATTTCAAAAGTTTTGGAGAAAATTGTGCTGAATCAACTTCAATGTTTTCTGACTAGTAATTGTATTTACAAGGTTTTTCAATCTGATTTTAAGTCTGCTCACAGCACTGAGTCAACCCTTTTGAGAGTATTAAATGATATCTACCTCTCTACTGATTCCGGAGACTCTGTGGTTCTTATTCTTTTAGATTTATTTGGCTGCTTTTGATACCATGGACCACTCCTCACTATTATCTAGACTAGAGTTTTGGGTAGGTCTAAAAGCAAACGTTCTGAAATGGTTTCAGTCATATCTGTCTGACAGAAAGTTTTAGTGAAGTTGGTTAATTTGACCTGTGGCCTTGCACAAGACTCTATTTTAGCTCCCTCTCTATTTTCTTTTTACATGCTACCTCTGGGCTCTATTCAATGAAAACATGGTGTCTTTTAATTTCTACGCAGATGATACTCAAATCTATTTACCAATCAAAATAAACAATTCCACTGCGATTACTTCTCTTCTGCAATGTTTAGAGGAGGTAAAATCATGGCTAGTCCAAAATTTCCTCTTTCTAAATGAAGACAAGACCGAGGTAATTGTTTTCGGTCCAAAAGAGAACTCTGTGTATAAGCCCTGAGTTAAATAGTTGGATCCCACTTTATATTAGTTGGCCTTAACTACTGTGTACTTACATTTCAATTTATCATTTGGTACAATGCACTTTTTGTGTACATACATGTTTTGGTCTTGTATTTTTTTTTAAATACCTATATGTAATTACATCTGTTATTAATTTCTGTAATTACATGTATATTTACACTGTTGACCCATCCCTTACACCTTAACCCACCCTTAAACCTACCCATACCACCAAACCTGCCCCTATCCTTACCCGTATCCCCCTCAATAACAGTAGAAGTGTTTTGCAATACAATATGACCACAATAAGTACATTGTACTTATTTTTTGATGCAAGTACATAATATTTAAGGCCACCTAATATAAAGTGTGACCGATAGTTTATCCATTTTTTTAGATCTTCATGGGTGTGGAACCTAGGTGTTCTTGTTGACCAGCATTTAAAATTTGATAAACATCTCTCTTCTGTTATCGGATCCAGTTTCTAAAATTTTCCTTTTTGTATATAAATTCCTACATAACCTTGCTCCTGTCTACCTCTCTGAACTTCTTCATCTCTACATCTCTGATCAGGCTTTGTTGGTAGTCCCTCATGTTAGGCTTAAGCTTAGAGGGGAGTGTGTATTTGCGGTGGCAGGGCCTCAACTTTGGAATACCCTGCCTTTAGAGATTATAATGGCCCTTTCTTTGTCTGTTTTTAAGTCCTTGCTAAAAACCTATTTGTTTTCCTTAGTGTATTGACTACTGTGATATGGTCATTTTTAAACGAGTCGTTTTAAATTTTTGTCTGGTCTGTTTTCTTTGTATGTGGTATAATCTTGCTCTTCTGTAAAGCACTTTGTTCAGCTTGGTGGCTGTTGTAAATGTGCTACACAAATAAAATGAATTTAAACTTGAAATGAACTTGTTCTGTTTCATGGACTTTAGTTTATTTCCCATTATCTTGTGTTTTATTTGCTTTGTTTTCCTTGTTCAAAGAGTGAGAATCAGCCCTTATGAAAATTAACCATGGTTTTATTATAGTAAAAGTGGAGTAACCATGGTTTTTTAACAGAACATTCAGCAACCCTGAAATCCACCACCCAGATAAAGATGTACCGTACAAGGAGCTAGATGCAAAGCGAGGAAGCTCAAGATTCCATCCTACAAGATAGAGCAGTTCTCAATGTGATGAGGAAATTGATCAATACCATATGCACAACAAACATTCATAGAACAATAGTGCCGCTGTTTAAACATTGCACCAGCATTTAATTGGCAATCACTCTCTCACCAGCATGCAAACATCACACTTTATAACTTTGTACGATTGACTTTTAAGACATGAGATGTTAAAATACAGACATAAAACAAGAACAGGATTTTCTTTTATAACACCATAAAGAGTTTTATAACATAATAAAGAGTAAAGAGTTTAATTATAGATGTAAATGCAGAAATGAACTACAGATGTAGTTACATACGTAAATGCATACAAATATTTTTAAAACATTGAAACACTTTAAAAACACTTTGCACATATGTGCAGTTCCAAGTGTGTATGCTGACATTTGTAATAACCAGTGTGGGGGAGTAACTAGTTACATGTGTCATGGGCTGTGCTGATGCAAGACACAGAGTGCACGAAGAAGAAGATAGTTCAGTAATACTTTAAATCATAATATTCAAGAAGAAGAACATCCAATACAAGCATACAAATGAACAATAACCAGCAAAGTAAAGAACAAAGGAGGGAACTTTGCCTGTTTTTGATGTGCACAATGCTGTCTGTCATTTAAGAGCTGTTTAGTAAAGTGATGCGCACCACGTCTGACTGCTCTAAAATATGAGACGCCAATATTTCAGGAGTTTAGGACACAGAATAAAATGCTCATTCCATAATTGTTTTATTGCATATTTGTTTAAAAAATACATATATAAATATAGCCCCGATTGATTTGTTGTGTTATTTCAGGTTGGGTTTTGGACTTTAATTCCCGCCTTTTCCTCAGGTCTCTGTAGTGTTGTGATCTTTTTTTTTTACATTCATTCGTCATATTCACGCAGCAGCAGTAGTGATGAGAGAACGCGCTTGAGAAACAGTTTAGTGAGGAGAAATCAATCTACATATAAAATATTGGTCACAGATTATTTGACACTTTCTAAATAATAAAAGTATAGTGCATCTACTAGTAATTATATATAAATAAATTGTTTTTTACTGATGCAAATATGTTCGAAACGATGCATTGTGGTACAAATGCCAACTTGTAGCCGATGCACACTTTTTAAACCGATGCATTGCATCGTTAACTTTTTATGCCGATGCACCAAGTGAATTGGGGAGTCTTCCCATCCCTAATATAGACATATATATACATATACGAGACTTTAGGGTTACACTTTATTTCGATAGTTCACTTTAGACATTCTACTAACTATAAGTAACTTTGTAACTACATGTCAACTACATGTCAGCTAATTCTCATTAATTTGCAACTGTCACGGCGAATGAGACAAAAGGATTCAGGTGCGGTAAATAACAGTTTATTGACTGAAGTCAAAGATAAGTAAAGTTCACAAGGGTTCGCTGGTTGGGTAGCGCAGGGATCTCAATGGGCAGCCAAGCCGGACGAAGATCATCAGCCGGAGAACAAGAGATGAAACTGGAACAGCGTGTGGACCCAGGAACACGCGCCTGCCGAACCCAGGGACAAACACAGAGGAACTGACGAAGACAAGACAGGTTAGGGTGCCATAAATAGCCAGAGAGATACGAGCCGCACCTGACTCCAATCAGCTCGTATCTAAGACACACCCACCACTTAAACACACACACACCACAAGCAAGAATGAGATACCGAACCCATGAACCGTGACAGTACCCCTCCCCCTAGGAGCGCCTCTTGGCGCTCTGAGCCAACCTACCCTGTTGATTGTAATTATCAATAAGGGAGTGATCTAATATGTCCCTGGCTGGTACCCAACTTCTCTCCTCTGGACTGTAACCTTCCCAGTCCACCAAGTACTGGAATCCGCGTCCCCTCCGTCTCGAGTCCAGGATACGGTTTACCGAATAAGTAGGTTCCCCGTCTACGAGACGCGGTGGTGGAGGAACCGGGGTAGGCGGATTAAGGCGAGAATGAAAAACGGGTTTGATTTTGGATACATGGAACACGGGATGAATTCTCCTGTACGCAGGAGGGAGTTGGAGGCGGACTGTCACTGGACTAATGTTTTTAGTGACAGGA
Source organism: Acrossocheilus wenchowensis (assembly GCA_029620275.1). Classification (NCBI taxonomy): domain Eukaryota; kingdom Metazoa; phylum Chordata; class Actinopteri; order Cypriniformes; family Cyprinidae; genus Acrossocheilus; species Acrossocheilus wenchowensis. Next base: position 36,909,405 of record CM056144.1, on the reverse strand, counting down.
AACGGGCCAATAAATTTTGGAGCTAACTTATTACAAACGGATCGGAGAGGAATGTTCTTAGTAGAAAGCCACACCTTTTGACCCACGACGTATACGGGAGGCTTCGACCGGTGGCGATCAGCCTTAGCCTTGGTGCGCGCCCCCACCCGGAGGAGAGTCTCTCGGGCTCTCGTCCAGGTAAGGTGACACCTCTGGACGAAGGCGTGGGCAGAGGGGACCGTGACTTCAGATTCCATACTGGGAAAAAGAGGTGGCTGGTAACCTAAACTACATTCAAACGGCGAGAGGCCCGTAGCCGACACTGGCAATGAGTTATGTGCGTACTCAACCCACGAGAGCTGCTGACACCAGGAAGTGGGATTCTGAGCGACCAAACATCGCAACACCCTCTCGAGATCCTGGTTGGCTCGCTCGGTCTGACCGTTGGTCTGAGGGTGAAACCCCGAAGACAAACTCACAGTCGCCCCCAGTAAACGACAAAACTCTCTCCAAAATCTAGCGCTATGTGGGACCAGGGTCTCGAAGGAACCGACAGCGGCTGAAGTAACCCCTCTGGCGGTCGATTGGAAGTTTTACCTCGAGCACAGACTGAACAGGCCAAAACAAACTCTCGGATATCGCGAGCCATGGTGCGCCACCAGAATCGTTGTTTGACCAAAAAGATGGTGCGACCAATTCCTGGATGGCAAGCCACGTTGGAGCAATGACCCCACCGAATAACGTCTGACCGTAACCTCTCCGGCACAAACAATCCACTGGCTGGGCATTCAGGCGGAGGCGTTACCCCTTCTAAGGCCGTGCGGACCTTCGATTCGATCTCCCAAGTGACTGCAGAGACAATCAATCTCTCAGGTACGATGCACTCGGGAGACACCAGGCGGTCTGATCGATCAAAAATGCGCGACAGCGCGTCGGGCTTAATGTTCTTAGAACCCGGCCGATAGGAAATGGAAAAATCAAAACGTCCGAAAAATAGTGCCCAACGAGCCTGCCTGGAGTTAAGACGTTTAGCGGACTGAATATATTCAAGGTTCTTATGGTCGGTCCAGACAATAAAAGGAACCCCCGAACCTTCTAACCAGTGACGCCATTCCTCCAATGCTACTTTGACGGCCAGCAACTCTCTGTTACCAATGTCGTAATTCTGTTCGGCAGAGGATAAACGATGAGAAAGAAACGCGCAGGGGTGCATCTTGTCGTCCGAGACGGCACGCTGGGATAACACCGCGCCTACCCCCACCTCTGACGCGTCGACCTCCACCACGAACTGACGTGTGGGATCAGGGGCTTGGAGAATGGGAGCCGAAACGAAGCGGCCTTTCAGTTTGGTGAATGCAGCCTCGGCTGCACTCGACCACCTGAACGTCCTCTTGGTGGAGGTCAAGGCCGTCAGAGGAGCGGCTAGTTGGCTGAAATTGCGAATGAAACGCCGGTAAAAATTAGCAAACCCAAGAAACCTCTGCAGGGCCTTGCGGGAATCAGGGGTTGGCCAATCTACCACAGCCTTAACCTTGTCAGGATCCATGCGAACCCCCTCCGGCGACACGATGAACCCCAGAAAAGGAACCGACTGTGCGTGAAACGCGCACTTCTCCGCCTTGACAAAAAGCCCATTCTCTAGCAGTCTCTGGAGTACTCGTCTGACGTGTTGAACATGCTCCTGGAGAGAAGAAGAAAAAATCAATATGTCGTCCAGGTAGACATATATAAACTGATCGACCATATCTCTCAACACGTCATTAACGAGTGCTTGGAAAACCGCGGGGGAGTTGGATAGCCCAAACGACATAACCAGGTACTCAAAGTGCCCCCTGGGGGTATTAAACGCGGTCTTCCACTCATCCCCCCCTCTAATGCGGACCAAATGGTAAGCATTACGTAAATCCAATTTGGAAAAAACGGAGGCTCCCTGCAACCGTTCGAAGGCTGAAGACATCAACGGCAAAGGATAGGTATTCTTAACCGTGATGCTGTTCAACCCCCGATAATCAATGCACGGTCGCAAGGAACCATCCTTCTTGGCGACAAAAAAAACCCCGCCCCCGCTGGAGAAGAAGGGCGAATGATCCCAGCTGCTAGAGAATCAGAAATATATTTCTCCATGGCCTCCCTTTCCGGAGCGGAAAGCGAATATAACCTACCCTTAGGCGGAGAAGTACCTGGGACTAACTCTATGGCACAGTCGTAGGGACGGTGTGGAGGAAGAGAAGCAGCCCTGGACTTACTAAACACCTCCTTCAGGTCGTGGTACTCCCTGGGCACGTTAGACAGGTTCGCCACCTCATCCTGCAACGAAACACAAGAGACAGGAGAACAAGCAGACACAAGACACGAGGCATAACATCCTTCACTCCACGCCGTCACACAGTTCTGTCTCCAATTGACCGTAGGGCCATGTTGGGTGAGCCAGGGATGACCCAACACTATAGGGGCCAGAGGAGAGTCAGTAATATAAAACTTGATACGTTCGGAGTGATTGCCTGAGGTGACCAGAGTCAGTGTGGGCGTGGAGAAAGTGATGCTGGGCAGCGCTAATCCACAAAGTGCCCTGACAGAAATCTGTCGATCCAGAGGAATTCTGAGGATGTGAAGGTGTTCGGCAAGAGCCGTGTCTATGAAGTTACCTTCAGATCCCGAGTCAATGAGAGCGCTGCACTTGTAGTCCCTGGCTGCCCATTGCAATCTCACCGGGAGGAGAGCACTCGCTGAGGGTCTGTCCAATGAAGCTCCACCCGACCGCAACCTCAGTTCTGCTGTCGGGCTCGATCTTTTACTGGACACTCCATCAGAAAATGTCCTTCGGCCCCGCAGTAAAGGCATAACCCCTGTCTTCTGCGGCGATCTCTCTCCTCCCGGGAAAGCCGAGCTCTGCCAATCTGCATGGGCTCGATGTCCGTAGAATGGCTGATCGCATTCCTGGTCTCCAAAGAAGGCTCGGGAAAACTCGCAAACGGCTGACTGTGGGCACGTCGATTCAGCTGGTGCAAACGTGAATCCACCCGTAGCGTTAACACTACGAGATCCTCGAACCCGTCTGGTAATTCCAGCAGACCAATCTCCCTTTGAATGCGATCCGCCAGCCCATGCAGAAAGATGTCCCGCTGCGCCGCCTCGTTCCACTCACACTCCGCCGCCAGGGTTCGGAACTCGATGGAATAATCAGAAACCGACCGCTCACCCTGGCGGAGATCGGCGAGTCTTCTGGCTGCCTCGCGTCCAGTCACGGCACGATCGAACACAGACCTCATCTCTGTAGACAGGCGGTGGAACGAGGAGCAGCACGGATGTTGGTTCTCCCACACCGCCGTACCCTATAGTGCAGCTTTACCGGTCAGGAGTGTTAGAGCAAACGCCACCTTCGACGTCTCCGTGGAGAACGTAAATGGTTGGAGGGAAAAGAACATCGAACACTTGGTCAAGAATGCTCTGCACATGTTGGGTTCCCCATCATACCTCTCCGGAGTGGGTAAACGTGGTTCAATCTGTGTAGATTCAGGTGCTGGTCTCGGGAATATCGGCGGCGTGCGTGGCGCAGCGGGTAGTCTCAGCTGTTGTAATTGCGTGGAGAGCTCGGACACCTGCGCTACCAGCTCTTGAACCGCCCGTCCAGTCAACCTGATCTGATCATCCTGAACGTCCATACGAGAAGTAGTGTTACCCAGGAAGTGTTGAAGATCGGTTGCTTCCGCTGAATCCTGCATGGTCAGTTCCTAATGTCACGGCGAATGAGACAAAAGGATTCAGGTGCGGTAAATAACAGTTTATTGACTGAAGTCAAAGATAAGTAAAGTTCACAAGGGTTCGCTGGTTGGGTAGCGCAGGGATCTCAATGGGCAGCCAAGCCGGACGAAGATCATCAGCCGGAGAACAAGAGATGAAACTGGAACAGCGTGTGGATCCAGGAACACGCGCCAGCCGAACCCAGGGACAAACACAGAGGAACTGACGAAGACAAGACAGGTTAGCGTGCCATAAATAGCCAGAGAGATACGAGCCGCACCTGACTCCAATCAGCTCGTATCTAAGACACACCCACCACTTAAACACACACACACCACAAGCAAGAATGAGATACCGAACCCATGAACCGTGACAGCAACTACATGTCTACTAACTCTCAGTATGGTAGGTTTAGGGTTAGTAGAATAAGTTGATATATACTTGCAAAGTTTCTCATAGTCAGTATGTTGTATGTTGTGGACCCATCAAAATAAAGTGTTACAAGATATTAAGCAGACAGTCTACTAATACTTTAATGACTGCTAGTTGGCATGTAGTTGCAAAGTTACTTATTGTTAGTACAACACTACCTTGTTGAGCCCAACATTTTTCAAAATGCAGTAAATGATTAAACATTTCTTTGTCCTACATGGACCTTTTGCTATGAAAGCTGCAGTGTTATTCCTTTTTTTTTTTTTTTTTTTTTTTTTTGAGCCAAATCTCAAAATTGTGCAATGGTGTGACTGTCTCAAGCATGGTTCAATAAACTACAACTTTTATTGGCGATGGCTAAAGCTACGAGGAGTATCCTTTTGTTTGTTATTTCCTGATTGAGAGTTGATAGATCACCCAGTAGACAGAGTAAGGGTGATAAAAGAATGCGGCAGCCCAGGAGGCAGGATAGGGATTCAGTGACATCTTTCCAAAAGTGTTTAATGGGTGGGCAGTGCCATGTGGCGTGGATGTATGTATCACTCCAGATCAGACCCAATTCAACTCTTACGAATCTGACACACTGATTCTAATTATTTATTTAGTTTGCATATTGTTATACATATTTATACAAGGTTTTAGTAATACTATAAGTGTTTTCATTACTATTATTATTATTATCATCATCATTATTAAAATCACAAAAACATTGAGCAGTAATAATGTCACGAATCTGGTCTGCACTTCCATTCACCCTCCACCAGAGGTCACTCGCTCACCACATGGACTTCACACCACACATCTCATGGACTGCATTTCCCATCAGCCATCTCACCAATCACACGCACACAGCTGTCACCAATCACTCATTGCACCAATCACACGCACACCTGATCCCACGCATTACTGATCACACACGCTTTATAAGCCTTGGACTTTCTCTGCCTCTCTGCCGAGTATTGTATGCGTGTACCGCTCTCCTAGTAGTATCTACTCTACGAAGCCCTGGATTAACCCTTGCCTTGCCGTTTGGACACTGTTTGCACCCCTATTGGACTCTAGCCCGTTTCACCTGGATTATCTCTCTGCCTAGCCCCTCTGGATTCTGTTTGCCGATCGTCGACCTCCGCTTGCCCTAAGTTTACTCTTTGTCTTATCCCTGCCATACCTGTTTGCCATTGTTTCGACCCTGCCTGTATCTGTGACTATGCCTGTTAATAAAAGCCTGCACATGGATCCGCACGCCTCTTGTCTCGTCAGCCCCGTGACAGAATACTCGGCCTCACGAGGATCCAGCGGCTATTCTAGGGAACTCTGGCCAGGTATTGACCCTGTCGACCAGCTACTAGGTCTACGGCAAGGAGATCGCTCTATTGAGGACTATGTTCAGCAGTTCTGTGAGGTAATCTATCAAGTTCCTCTATATGACGAAACATTATTTAAGGATTTATTCCGTTTTGGACTCAACGAACCAGTTAAATCCCGGTTACCCGGAGTGGAAGTTAATGTCCGATTGAGGGACTTTATAGATTATGCTTTGCTATGTGCTGATTCGATGTTTACTGTGGGTGTCGCGGAAGAGGAACGCGATGGCGTGTCTGTGACTGAAATGGCAGACGTACCAGCGTGCGCTCCCGAAATGGCAGTGACACCGGAGCCCGTTCACAAAATGGCGGCCACAACAACACCCCGTCATGTCATTGCTGCCATTCACGAATCAAGTCAAGTCACTGCTGATCGTCACGAATCAATCCAAGACACAGCTGATCTTCATGAGCTAAGTCAAATCATAGTTAATGTCAAAGAGCCAAATCAAGTCACAGTTGATGTTAAAGAGCCCAGTCAAGTCTCAGTTGATCTTCATGAGTCAAACTCAGTCAAAGCTGATCGTCACAAGCAAAGCCAAGTCACCGTTGATCGTCACGAATCAAGCCAAGTCAAAGCTGATCTTCGCAAGCTAAGTCAAGTCACCGTTGATCTTCACAAATCAAGCCAAGACACAGCTAATCTTCACAAATCAAGCCAAGTCACAGCTTCTCTTCGTGAGTCAAGCCAAGTCACAGCTTCTCTTCACCAACTAAGTCAAGTCATCGTTGATTGTCAAGAACCAAGTCAAGTCACAGTTGATGTCAGAGTGTCAAGCCAAGTCACAGTTGGTCGTCCTCAACCGAGTCACATCTCCGCAGCTCGTCTAGAGTCACAGCAGCACGTCTCCGCTGCTCGTCTAGAGTCACAGCAGCATGTCTCCGCAGCTCGTCTAGAGTCACAGCAGCACGTCACAGCTGCTCGTCCAGAGTCACTTCACATCTCAGCTGATCTCCTAAAGTCAAGTCACATCACAGCTGCTCGTCTAGAGTCACAGCAGCACGTCTCCGCTGCTCGTCTAGAGTCACAGCAGCACGTCTCCGCAGCTCGTCTAGAGTCACAGCAGCACGTCACAGCTGCTCGTCCAGAGTCACTTCACATCTCAGCTGATCTCCTAAAGTCAAGTCACATCACAGCTGCTCGTCCAGAGTCACAGCAGCACGTCTCCGCTGCTCGTCTAGAGTCACAGCAGCACGTCACAGCTGCTCGTCCAGAGTCACTTCACATCTCAGCTGATCTCCTAAAGTCAAGTCACATCACAGCTGCTCGTCCAGAGTCACAGCAGCACATCACAGCTGCTCGTCCAGAGTCACAGCAGCACGTCTCAGCTGCTCGTCCAGAGTCACAGCAGCACGTCTCAGCTGCTCGTCCAGAGTCACAGCAGCACGTCTCAGCTGCTCGTCCAGAGTCACAGCAGCACGTCTCAGCTGCTCGTCCAGAGTCACAGCAGCACGTCTCAGCTGCTCGTCCAGAGTCACAGCAGCACGTCACAGCTGACCTCCGAGAGTCTCGTCACATTACAGCTAGTCATCCAGAGTCACAGCCCGTCACGGCTGATCATCCAGAGTCACAGCCCGTCACGGCTGATCATCCAGAGTCACAGCCCGTCACGGCTGATCATCCAGAGTCACAGCCCGTCACGGCTGATCATCCAGAGTCACAGCCCGTCACGGCTGATCATCCAGAGTCACAGCCCGTCACGGCTGACACACCCAGTTCAAGATCAGTCTGTCACTATCCCAATTTGATGTCTAGTTTGAGGGATGTACACGGCTGGTATCCCCAAACCCACTCACTCTAACCCTCCTGTTCTTCTGCATATTCCCCTGTCTGAGGCACTTCCCCGGATGGGAATCGCTTTGTTGCGTTTGGGCTGCATACACCACCGCAGAACTGCCCGAGGTGGTGGCGCCCAGCAATGAACTCTCCCTGTGTCCCATGTTTACCACTGTAGAACCTCCAGAGGTGGCGGCAACCGCTGCAGAACCTCCAGAGGTGTCAGCGGTATCCGTCAATGAACTCTCGTCCTGTCCTGTCGCAGCCAGAAGGGCTGTCCCTGAACTCACGTTCTGTCCTGTCACGGCTATGGAGGCCTTCAATGAACTTCCTGTGTCCCCTACCTCAGTCCTTGTGTCTGTGCATGTTCTGTCTTCTCCTTGTGTCTCCGTCCTCCCTAGGTCCCAGGCTCTGCTGTGGGTTCCTGCTCCGCCATGGTGGTCTGCTGTCTGGCTCTGGTGGTCTTCTGGTCCGCCCTGGTGGGCTCAAGTCCCGTCTGGTCCGCCCTGGTGGGCTCAAGTCCCGTCTGGTCCGCCCTGGTGGGCTCAAGTCCCGTCTGGTCCGCCCTGGTGGGCTCCAATCCCGCCGGCTCCGCCCAGGTTTCCTGCTGTGTTGGCTCTGCCTTGGCCCCCAGTCACTCCGCTTCCACAGGGACCTGGCCCTCCATCCCTCCCCCTGTTCCGCCTCCGCTCCACCTCCCTCCTGGATTTATAGACTGTGTGGAGCGTCTGGAAGCCGCTCTTTGGGGGGGGGGGGGCTCTGTCACGAATCTGGTCTGCACTTCCATTCACCCTCCACCAGAGGTCACTCGCTCACCACATGGACTTCACACCACACATCTCATGGACTGCATTTCCCATCAGCCATCTCACCAATCACACGCACACAGCTGTCACCAATCACTCATTGCACCAATCACACGCACACCTGATCCCACGCATTACTGATCACACACGCTTTATAAGAATCAGAATCAGAATCAGAATCAGAATTAGCTTTATTCGCCAGGTGTGCGCAAACACACGAGGAATTTGTTGTGGTTTTAGGGTGCTCCTGGTACATACATACATACATACACATCTGACATGAGAACAGAAAAAGCATTTAAATAGTAAGGCTTAACAATGGATAATAATAATAATAATAAGTATGAATCTGGATTTATGTACAGATTTGTGCATTATTTACTATATATACAGCTGTATAAATAAACAGATATGTATGTGTATTTACATAGTACTTGAGAAAGAGGCAATAATTAAAGATGGAGAATGAATTACAGAACACAGGTAATGATCCATGTGTTAGCTATTTAAGCTGGAGATGGCATGGGGGAAAAAACTGTTTTTATGCCTAGATGTTCTAGTGCACAGAGATCTGTAGCGTCTGCCTGAAGGGAGAAGTGCAAACAGGTTGTGTCCGGGGTGAGAGGGGTCTTTGATGATGCTACCTGCCCGTTTCTTCACTCTGGAGTTGTACAAGTCCTGAAGGCTGGGCAGGTGCACACCAATTATCTTTTCTGCTGTCCTAACAGTCCGTTGAAGTCTTCTTAAATCTGATTTGCTGGCTGACCCAAACCAGACAGTTATGGAGGAGCACAGAACCGACTCAATAACAGCTGAATAAAACTGTTTCAGCAGCTCCTGTGGCAGGTTGAACTTTTTCAGCTGACGAAGGAAGTACAACCTCTGCTGGGCCTTTTTCACGATGGAGTCAATGTGAGTGTCCCACTTCAGGTCCTGAGAGATGGTGGTGCCCAGGAACCTGAATGACTCCACTGCAGCCACAGTGCTGTTCATGATGGTGAGTGGGGGGAGAGGAGGGGGGTTTCTCCTGAAGTCCACTATCATCTCCACAGTTTTGAGCGTGTTCAGCTCCAGGTTGTTGTGACTGCACCAGACAGCCAGCTGCTCAACCTCCTGTCTGTAAGCAGACTCATCGCCGTCCTTGATGAGGCCGATGACTGTAGTGTCGTCCGCAAACTTCAGGAGTTTGACAGAGGGGTCTTTAGAGGTGCAGTCGTTGGTGTAGAGGGAGAAGAGTAGTGGGGAGAGAACGCAGCCCTGAGGAGCTCCAGTGCTGATGGTGCAGGTGCTGGATGTGAGTTTTCCCAGCCTCACTAGCTGCTGCCTGTCTGTCAGGAAGCTGGTGATCCACTGACAGATGGAGGTGGGTACAGAGAGCTGAGTCAGTTTGTTCTGAAGGGTGTCCGGGATGATGGTGTTGAAAGCGGAGGTGAAGTCCACAAACAAGATCCTTGCATAAGTCCCTGGTTTGTCCAGATGCTGCAGGATGTAGTGCAGTCCCATATTAACTGCATCATCCACAGATCTGTTTGCTCGGTAAGCAAACTGTAGAGGGTCCAGCAAGGGTCCAGTAATGTCCTTCAGGTGGGCCAACACCAGTCTCTCAAATGACTTCATGACTACTGATGTTAAAGCAACAGGTCTGTAGTCATTAAGTCCTGTGATTTTTGGTTTCTTGGGTACAGGGATGATGGTGGAACATTTGAAGCAGGAGGGGACTTCACACAGCTCTAGAGATCTGTTGAAGATCAATGTGAAGATGGATGATAGCTGGACAGCACAGGCTTTGAGGCAGGCTGGAGAGACACCGTCTGGGCCTTTGGCTTTCCTTATCTTCTGCTTCCTGAAGACTTTGCATACATCATCTTCACAGATCTTGAGTACAGGCTGAGAAACAGTAGGGGGGAGGGAGGGGGAGGGTGTTGATGGCTGTGCTGTGAGACGGTCGGAGCGGGTGTGGGGCGTCATACCAGTCTTTTCAAACCTACGAAGCCTTGGACTTTCTCTGCCTCTCTGCCGAGTATTGTATGCGTGTACCGCTCTCCTAGTAGTAGCTACTCTACGAAGCCCTGGATTAACCCTTGCCTTGCCGTTTGGACACTGTTTGCACCCCTATTGGACTCTAGCCCGTTTCACCTGGATTATCTCTCTGCCTAGCCCCTCTGGATTCTGTTTGCCGATCGTCGACCTCCGCTTGCCCTAAGTTTACTCTTTGTCTTATCCCTGCCATACCTGTTTGCCATTGTTTCGACCCTGCCTGTATCTGTGACTATGCCTGTTAATAAAAGCCTGCACATGGATCCGCACGCCTCTTGTCTCGTCAGCCCCGTGACAAATAAGATGGTGTTGATAGGATCATGTTTTGTATAAGGACGGTAACAGTTTAATGAAGATCATAACACTAAATATACTTAAAATATATAAATATAACTAAACCAAATCTGTACCCAACATATATCACACGTTTTTAATGCACCGCATACTGATCTTAATGCACCACACCCTTGTTGCTGTCATCACAGAATATTATTGTTATCATCACCATCTTTGGTATTATCATTATTATTATGCATGTTAATACTAATTAAATACTACTACTATTATTCAGATTGTCATTGCTGTTTAATTTAATTGCTGTTATCATCATTGCTGTTCTATTGCTGTTTTTGTGTTTTGTATTCACCATATGTTGTATGCTTTGCACTCCTAATAAAAAATAAATAAATAAAAAAGGAATATATTGCAGAAAAAAAATTACAACTTTTATAAATGAAAAATAAAAGCATAAAAATGTTAATAAATACATCTGGCAAAATTGTGCAAGGGTCTATTTTAGTAAATGGCTATCTTTTTTTTTCATCCATATATTTCTGAAAGTGTAGGAACTTGATACTTTTTGTCTCTGAAAATCATGTCCTCTGGTGTGACAGCATATCCTAATTTTAGATCGGCCTAAATTTTAAGATTTACATTAGTGCTTCATTCATTTGGCTTCCTCATATTTCTACCTTGAAGCATTGATGAGGAACAGGAAACATTGCATCTGCTCAGGGAGGGAACATTTATACATTTGCGCACATTCTGTGTCATACATCGCTCACTGAGATCAAGTTCTTTTAAAGAAAATAAAATTCAGTAATGTGCTTTAATCAATGTAACTGGATTACAAATGCAAATTTGTTAAAATGCAGAGATGCACATGAAATATGACTACATTTATAATCATATTTATGAAAATAATAAAAAGGACAAACTGTATTAAAATATAAATTTCACAAAAACACGTAAAATGCAGTGTATACATATAAACATAACAGAATGACTGCAATTTAAGAATCATATAGATCTCTTGCGAAAAGAAAACGTTCATGAATCCAGTGTCTAAAGTGTGTGTCCTGTGCAGGGTTGCTGGAGCCCTTCCCAGTGTCTCAGGACATAGGTTGGAAAACAGCCAGGATGGATGACCAGTCCATCACAGGGTGAACATACACACCTACGGACAATTGAGTCTGCATCCGGTTCACATGTGCATTGTGGGGAAAACCAGAGCACAATAGTGCATTCAGAAATGAACCTCGATTAATAAATTCAGTACTCAAACTGTTCAGAACAGTAAGCTCAGTAACAGTCTGGATCAGTACACCATACATTCATCTGCTGTGCAGATGGACTCATGACTGCTTTTACTCTCTGCTCACTTGTGTCACTGTGCTCTGGGAGATTTTGTTTATTTTTTACATGACTCTTACTACAACTGCCGAGGAAGGTCAGGAACACGGGTATGAACACGACGCCATGGACGGCCCCGAAAACAATGACCAAGAACATGATTTTGAAGAAGGTCCTGAAGATGTAGCTTTTAGCAGCCGTACCATGGCGCAGTGATATTACGCAGCGCCCGAAAGTAGTCCCCAACTATATTATAACTAGTTACCTAGCTGGGGACTACTTTCAGGCGCTGCGTAATATCACTGCGCCTGCTGCGGCCATGGTACGGCAGCAAAGTTCCATAATTATTACGCCGGAATGAGAGTATAGTTCCTAGCCAAATCGGCCTAGAAAATCGCAACTTTTCATTTTCCGCCGGTCTTAGTACATGATATAACTACAGAAGAGTCAAGTTTTAAATAGGAAAACTATCTAAACTCTTTGGTCATTTTTGAACGCGATGCTACTGGTCTAATCGGATTCAATGATCTATGCTACGCTATGCTAAAAGTGCTATCGCCAGACCCGGAGATCGGCTGAATGGATTCAAAAACGGTAAAACTCAAAACATAACTCTGGGGGAGTTGGAGAATGAGCCTATTTCCAAAAAAAGTGGAGTGTTCCTTTAAAAGCTGTCCTAGCTACCGCAACTTTATTATAAGTGTACCCTACTGGTCCAGGGACAATAATTTAAAATAACAATAATTTAAAAATTAATTTGAAAATAATATAACAATGTAATAATATAATATAATGATGTTGTGTATTCTATAATACTATAGACACAGCCAGACGCACAGGCCTGTGCCGTAATCTACGCCGTACCTGACATGCACCTCTCCAAAAATCTAACAGCGTGTCAATTCTACGTGGACCGCAAGTGCTGTGATGGGTTTGCTAGAACCCCTCCCTCCATATGCACTTGAGTTTTGTGTGCGTTTATGAGCACTGTAATATAGTTTAATGTTACACCTTATTTAAAATAAAACAAAGTAAAGAACAAGTGTCTTATCATTTATTATACTACATGGCATTATACATCACTAGTCGACGTGGACGGTGACGCAGAAGTATAAATGAAAACCGACACAGCTTACGGCGGAAGGCTACACCGTAGGTCCGACGCAGAAGTATAAATTGGGCTTTAGATATTTGGAGAGGTGCACATCAGGTATGGAGTAGGTTACGGCACAGGCCTGTGCGTCTCTGCGCAGGCTACGGCGTAGGTTCGACGCAGAAGTATAAATTGGGCTTTACACACATGCTATAAATTCTGAGTGATGACAGATATTATGGGAGAGGCTTGATGGAGAGCAGAGATGCAGATAACTGGATCTCTAAGAAACTTCAATTAATACTGTCACATAAGAAATTTGCTTCAAAGATAAAATTAAATGAATTGCTAATTACAACATTGACATGTAAAATGTAAAGCCTGTACAAATACTACAAATCATGAGTATAAATAATTGGGAATCATGTAAAAAAAATTACAAATAAATTAAAAACAGTGCACATCTCATTTATCTATTATAACATTTATGTAGTTTTGTTCACTTGGCTGTTTCCTTATAAAAGTCCAGAAATTTGTCAAGTTTTTCGTCAGGTGTCTTTAATGATATGATGTCATTACATTGCTGTCTTGCCGCCAGCCAATCGCTGCATTTCTGATCGTGGTTTCGAGGATCGATACAGCTGTGCTTTTCGGGGAACACGAGAACGTGCAGTAATCTTAGACAACTTAATCCAGATATTTTAATCTAATACGCAAATTCATTTGAAGAACCAAATTATCCAGAGATCAGTTATCAGGATTAGAAGATCTGGAATCTTTCAAATCATCTCAGATGTAATAAGCGACGCATGAAGAACAGGTCCTAGACCAGTAACAATGTGATCAGATGAAACATAACCTTTGAACACGTTTATAAGGCCATTTGTGCTTTTCCACATTCATGTAGTTTCATTTATTCCTACTTTTTTTGTTTTTTTGCAAATTAAGAAGAAATTGTATGAAAGTTTTTGGTGAACCATTGTCACAGGTGACAAATTTTGTGCAGGCAGGAACCTGAAATGGAGCCCGAGTTTCTGCAGGAAGAATTTCCAGTGGGGGACCGCGTAGGCTGCCGGCTCCAGGTGTGTGGGCGGATGACGGAATTGATGACGGGAATTGCGATCAGGTGCGGGAGTGAGAGGATTAGAGTGGTGATTGGGGCGCGTGTTGGAGGAGGAGAGTATAAGAGGGCATTGTGATTGAGTTCAGCGGCGAACGGAGAACGGAGAACGGAGAACGGAGAAAAGGGGGAGAAAAGGGGGAGAAAAGGGGGAAAAAAGGGGGAGAGCGCAGGGAGAGAGGCACGAGGAGTTCGGGAGCGCTCGAGTATTTGTGTGGGAGAAGAGAGAGGTTTGGATCTGGACGAGAAGGACGGGTTGAAGGAGAAAGTGAGAGATTGAAGGAATTGTATGATGATTGGAACTGTCGTGGAGGATTTATGACTGCATTGAGTGACTTGTGCTTCGCAGCCGCTTCCCATCTAGCTTCACACCAGCAAGTGGTGGACGAGACCCCATGCCTGCGCCTTCTCTGTGAGTTGTGAGATTTGCAGTGTTTTATATTCACGTATGATTACCTGTGTGGGTTGAAGTGAAACACGAGTGTGGGATCGAATTGCGGAAGGCATTGGTGGTTCTAGCGAACGCACTCGTCTCTTTGTTTACGATCCAGTTGTAGAAGACGCTAAAAGCTGTGAAGGCCCGCTGATGTGGTTGAAAATACTCCCCTTTCTCTCTCTGTTCGAATCCAGTTGTAGAAGACGCTAAAAGCTGTGAAGGCCCGCTGATGTGGTTGTAAATACTCACCTTTCTCTCTATTTGAATCCAGCTGCAAGAGCCTGCTAAAGCTGTGAGGTATATGTACCCTCTTTGTCTGAGTCCGGTGAAGAGCCTGCTAAAGCTGTGAGAGTCCAGTGAAGAGCCTGCTAAAGCTGTGAGAGTCCAGTGAAGAAGCCTGTGAAGAAGTCTGCTTAAGCTGTGACGCATATGTACTTCCCCTTGTTGCCCCCGGACTCCATGGAAGAGAATGTTGAAACCACTATAGTAATCGTTTTAAAGAGCTGTTTTAAGTGAATAAAGAAATTTACACTTGCCTTTGTGTCCTGCGGTGCGGCTCCTCACGGTGGTGTGTAAGTCAGGGGTGACGGCCGGTCACTTAGGTGCCCACCCCGACCCGGCGTGACACCATGATTTGTTGGTGAAGACTTTGTGGGCCCTAAGCAGAATTTTATTTAGGGGGCCCTCGGTGCTGCCAATACGACTGATTATTGTCAATGCTGATTATTCTCACACACACACTATAAATCTAACACACCCTTTATCACTTTTACTTCTTGTAGTTGTGTTGCTTACATCATACCAATGTTTTTACTCTTCTACGATTTGTCATTATAACAGTAGCAAACCCACAAGAGTGATCAGCTGTTAATTTGCACTTTAACATCCAGAGCAATGTTTGAATGTTGTGGCTCTAATGGTTAGAGATAGTGATCAACACCAGAGCTGCGACGCTTGTACCAAAAAACAAATTTCACACTAAAGCACTGAATTGGAGCTTGACTGGTTTGCCAAAAGCACGTGATCCGTGAAGCTTGTTCGCTCAAAAACCACGCGACTGCTTCAGTATCTGTTCAAATGAAGCCAACCTCTGCGCTGTTTACTTTACGTTATTACATTACATTATAATGCGCTAGCATTATACATTATAATTTTCCCCAACATCATAATTTAAACATTAAGCTCAAATTAACTTTGCCTACAAAATAACAATAAGGACTGAGGCAGATTTAAAATAGACAGATCACATGTTTCATTTATTTTACTGCCAGTACACCAACACAAATGAATGACTTTGACAATGACCATTATTTATATACAATACAATAAAATAAAACAAAGAATCATTTGTAGAACCAGATGAGAAACCAGCGGCTTTAATGGAACACAGCACTTTTCATTTTTATGACCACTAGATGGCCACAACATAAACCGTGTTAAAAAGCTTTGCGTAATGAACCTTTTCGGATACAATTGTGTTAAAAGCTTTGCCTGAGCACAGACCATTTAAAGCATTTGCCACCGATGGTGTTAGGCTGGCTCTGTTCCAGTTCTCCTATGTCCCCAAAAGACAGGTGCTTCTAGAGTAATGCAACAGAATTTTAAAAACATGAGTTTTAGCATTAAAATTATACTATATACTTTTAAAGGGTTTCTTGAGGACGTTTTACAAACAAGTGTGTATTTCAAGGAATACACTGATGATTGTGGCACACAAAATGCTTTAAAATTATTTGTGTTGTGAGAAGCACCATACAAATAAACCTGACTTGAATGACTGGAACTGGGGAAGAGTAACAATATGTGTTAAATGTCTGAAATAATGGGGTAGATTGCTGTAGATAAAAAATAATGGCTAAATCAGATTTGTTGTTTGCCAATATCTGATCAAATTTTCCATTTTATCAAATCCTACAAAAAAGGGGGAAAAAAAGATGAGAAAATAAGCTCAAAAAGCAGAGGTTGTATGGATCCATGTGCAGCTTTATTTTAAAGCAAAATGCAAGGAAATGAGGAACCCAGGCTTGCCAATATATGAATGAATGAATGAATGAATGAGGCATTTATATAGCGCTTTATTGTGTATTGCAATACACCCAAAGCGCTTTACAATCATGTGGGAAGTCTCTCCTCGACCACCACCAGTGTGCAGCATCCACCTGGATGATGCGACGGCAGCCACAGGACAACGGCGCCAGTGTGCTCACCACACACCAGCTACAGGTATATATACATACAGAACAAGACCAAACAAGATCTAAAAACACAGGAGTGTGTATATGGGAGTAATGATGGCAAGAAACAAGAAACACCCGCAAACAAGTAGAGAGGGAACTGTGAGCCGAGATCTAGGAAAACAAAGTTCAAGCAAAACACCAATTCAACACAAAAGATCAAAGTAACTAAAACATGATGAGAATAGCTGCATTGTTGAAGAAGTGGAAGCCATCTTCAAATGGCACTGTTCTGTTGAGCCAGAACATAGTTCCATCTTTTCTGTGGCCTTCGGCACAAATGATATGCAAAAACACACACCACTAATATAAAACAGCAGGACGCAGCAGCTACCACCAACCACACAGACTCTGAGTCTAAAGAGAGGATGAGAAAGAGATCGAAGCAGACAAATTTAAACACCTAAACAGACATTGTGAAATAGAATAATAGACTTAACATTTACAGGTTCTCTGATTTTTCTTTTTCAGCTTCAATGTACAAAACAGTACAATGTGAAAGATAGGGTAGGCATTTTTTTTCTAGAAACATTTTTGTTAAACTGGTCAAAAGTCTCTTCATATTCTCATAGCAATCAATATTACTTGGTAGTATTATATTAATATTAGTAGTATTAGCTTTCATAGTTTACACAGAGACAACATTAGCATTTTCAAAAACTTGCACTTTGAAACCCGCTTTCAAAAGGCTGCGTTTGCAGGCAACCAAAACACTGCTGTCCTGAGCATACAGTAGCCCCTCTGGTCAACGGTTACCCACCTTCCAGTTTGATTTGAGTGACAACTTCCTGTTTCTGGTCTTTGTTTTGACATATGCACTTCAATTCCGTCCCATGGTCCTCTTCCAGAAGCTCAAGGATAACCAGCTGCACCTCCAGATGCTCTCCTGAGATACTGAAAACACATCATGTCTGTGTGATGCTAAAATTCTCCATTATTGTCAGGACGTTTGTTTTCTCTAATCTGTGTGTGCTAGAGCTCTCTGCCCTGCCTGAGGTTTGCCTGTATCTCCTTGTATTTGGACTGCTCTGCTCTCTTGCTTCAGTCAAGTCCCTTGGTTTGGCTTATCTCTGGTTGTCAACTTCCGCCTGGCCCTGACCTTGCCCTTGGCTTTGCTCTTTGGCCTATCTGCCCTTTTCAGACTGCTTCCCCAGCTCTGACCTTTGCCCGGCCCTGACCTTGCCTTCAGCCTCCTCTGCCCCAATACTCTGTGGCTTATTGACTGTTTTTGTGCTTTCTGATTTTCTACAAACTTTCTGTTGAAATGACTTTGCTCTTTTGGTCCTCAGTATTCCACTGTGACATTTAGAACACTACAACACTGTGTTGAGGCTACAACATAAAAGTAGAAATCATTCTTTAGTTTTATCTTATGCATAGCTGCTGCAACGAGCCCTGCCTGCCACCGGACTCACTTCTTCCTCACCATCGCTGCATTCTCACCAAAGTGCCTAGACCACTCTTGATCTAGATTGAACGGACACCTTTGTCCGTTTTTCACACACAATTTTCAGATGGATCAATGCAGGCATCAAGGTTACCTCTTATCTGTCTGAAATGCACGTCCACCCAGGTAAGAGTTTTCAAGTGGCTGGTCATTAACAATCCATGTCACATCTGTGGACTGAGCCAATTGGTTTCCAACAGACACCATGCACCGGATCACCAAATGTGCGCCTGCAAGTTAACAGTACTATTAAAGGTTGTTAAGTAACTGTCTGATAATCACTACATTACAGTAAGTTAACAAACATTGGCCTCATTCACTCACTGTGGGAAGGTTCTTACAGAGAATTAATGATTCAGTACTTAAAATCATATTCCATTTTTCATTGACCAAATCAGTCCACATAGGTGAGAGAGATGAGGTTGTGCAGAAAGCCCTTTATGGGGAGTACTTGAATGAATTATTAGTCAATTAAATTGAATGTAAGCAATCAAAATGTACTATTTGCTTTATGACAATTTATTATTAACTTCTGGGAAATTAAAGTTCATGCTCAAGTCAAGTCAAGATAAAGCAAATCTGTTTACTGTCATTTTACTCAAGGATTATTATAAAGTGTGAACTTGTTAATTATGTCAGTGTTTTACTATATAGCCTATTTTTTCACTGTCTATTACTGGGCTGTAAACCAGTCCAACTAGTCCAAAAGTGTGTCCAATTCAAATGAGTACGGATTAATTACAGTACATTTTGTTTATTAGTGTTACAGAATACTGTCATATAATATGGACAGTGTCATGCAATGTGTGACCTGCACATAAATATATAATCTAAAAATCTGACAATAAACCCCTGTAAATCAATAATGTTAGCAGTGTAGACTCACCTAAATGACTTTCAATGAAGGATCCGTTTGCAGGAAAGACAATGTAAGGGAATGAATGACTCGATGCTGTGAGAAAATGTGAAATTACCAGGGAGTAGAATTCAAATGGTTATTTTAATCAATTTTAGATCAATATGTTGGTTAAATACTGATAAGTATCTCTGATACTTGCATGTGAAAGCACTGAGACTGTTAGAGGTGACCGCTTCTGGTGCAGCACCATCTGATACTGGGACTGAAAAAGAAAAGATGTCATCATTTGCCCAACTATCTGACAGGTTTATAAAGCAGTGGCAGAACCATTCGTATGACACAGTAAGCACAATGTAGGGAATTTATTTACCTGACACTTGAACTCTCCAGGTCCTGCTCACATTATACTGGGTATTGTTGAAAATCACACTTAGCCTACAAGTGTAGAAGCCCTCATCTTTTACAGAGATGTTTTTGATGGCCAGAATGATGCCTCTCTCGATTGTATACTGTCCTTTGCCAATAGGGAGAGCTGTGCTCTGAAAATCCTGTAAATTAATACATTTTTCAAACATTTCGGTCCTTTCAATTCAAATATTTATTTACATGTTTTCCACAATGTGCAGTGACCTACCTTGTACCACTTTGGATTTTCTGACCTTTTGAAATATTTCAAGTGGGGACAGATGATCTCTGTATCTTCTCCTGCGCGTGCGGTGTAGGGCATTACAGTCATGTTTGGCTCCTCTGCCTCATAGATCATTACTGTAATACTCCCAGTGAGGCAGAACGTGTCACTCCTGAGTGAGAAATGCATTACTAACTCCATTTAGACCAACCCAAGTTCTTCAAATGTAATCAGTTCTAAAACACATTTTAGATGGTGCCTTTATTGGACTTTTCATAATATAAAAAAAAAAAAAAAAAGATTTAATCTAATAAATATCAAATTGTGATTGCAAACCTGTGCCACACAACTGCTTTCTTCAGTGTACAACATAATGCAGATCGTTTATTCATATGCATGTTAATACAGTGTTATGAGAAAGTAGAGCAGATGTGTAGATGGTATACTTTGAATTTGTTATTTACTATTTATTAAAAACATAAGCCCTAGAGCAGCAGTTCTCAAATCCAGTCCTCGCGACCCCCCGTCTGTACATTCAGTACGTTTCTCGTATCGCGTCAGAGGTTTGTTATATTCGACCGTAAGTGCCCGGCGAACTGGCCTTTACAGGATATTCAGCCATGATTCCAGTTTGAAGGGAGTGTATATGTTCCATTCAATGGGTATTAAAGTGTGCGAGACAATTATTTATATTGTATTTATTTATGTATGTTATATCACACTGAAATTGAGAATCCCTGGGCAAAAAAAAAAAAATCTTTCTGGTCCTTGAATCTGATAAGAGTTTTGATATTAATTTTCAACAGAACTCCAACAGCTGTTTCACCATTTGTATCACTCCGCTTGCTGAAGTTTCCGTATTTCTCACAGCGAGTGTCGATTAATGAGAAAAGATTAATTTAAACAATTGTAGGATCAGGCTGCAACATAACAAATTTGAAAAAAGTGAAGGGGGTCTGAATACTTTCTGAATGCACTGTACATAATACACCGTTTTTACTACAGTAGTACAATAAGCTTTTAATGAAGCAACTCAACGTTCCTTCGTTACTAGTTCTCAAGTGATGTTTTGGAATTAGTAACGGAGGCTTGGGCTCAGCTGTTAAACTTTCAACTTTAGATTTGAATCCGTGGTGGAAGGAAGTAGTTCTGCACAAAAGAGGGCTTTTAAAGACACTGGGTTGTTATTTTTTTATCTATTGATTATCATGTTAATTACTGTGCTTTTAACCCTAACAGCAGGTGCACTTTTTACCCCAAATACCATACTTCTAAATATTATTTTGCTATTTAAATCTGTTGCTTTAATTATCTTAAACAAAACTGAAAATCGTTAAGACCTTTGTCTCAAAATATATGCATTAATTTTAGCAATTCTCATTTGCTACTTAAATGTACATCATTTAAAAAAAAAAACATTAAAATATTCGATCAAACAAGCACAGAATCAACTTTGCACTGCTGCCCGCGAACGTGTCAAGGATCAGACAAATTTCCACATTCATCTTGAAAAGTGGATGTTTTAGAAAAAGTCACGCCATGTTTTTGTGCAATCTAGTGGTTTAGAGGAAAATAATATCAAAGGCGCCTTTTACCAGGGGCACCTTAGCCCCTGTCATGAATCTGATTCTTGGACTTCCATCCGCTAGCCACCAGAGATCGCTATTTCATTACACTGACTCTCGCACCACACAGACTGTTGCACCGTTACACTGGACTGCATTTCCCATCATCCATTGCACTGATCACACAGCTGTCATCAATCACACGCTACACTGATCACACAGTTGTCACCAATCACATGCTCACCTGAGAGCTATTATACACTCTATTTAAAACGCACTCAGATCCTGCTCTAGTCGCCGAGTATTGTTCTAGCGTTTAGCACTCTCCTAGTGTTAGCTGCCTTACCAAGCCATTCCGTGTTTCTGTTTAGTCTCTAGTATTGTTCTGCGTTTATCACTCTCCAAGTGATAGCTGCTTTACTGAATCTAGTTTCCAGTTCCAGTTAGTCTAGTCATTTCGTGTTGCCTTGTTTCCTGTTTCCTGCCCGTGTATCTTGGATTAACCCTTGTCTCGCCGTTCGGACTCTGTTTGTACCTCATTTGGACTATTGCTCATGTTATTGGATTACCCCTCTTATCAAGCCCTCTGGATATTGTTCGCCGATCAAAGACCCACGCTTGCCCTAGGATTACTCTTTGTCTTGCCTGTGTTATACCTGTTTGCTGATGTTTTGACCCTGCCTATGTTTTTGACAACGTCTTGGAATAAAGCTTGCAAATGGATCTGCACGTCTCACATCTCGTTGGCCTTGTTACAGACCCGCTGTACCATATATATATATATATACACATACACACACACACACCTATACAGTATATTATTGCATTTGCTCTAGAATAATTAAAAGAATGATTTAGTCATTTAGATGTTCATTTAACTTTCTTTCTGCCTTTGATTTTAGAGTGAAATTATTAAATATTAACATTTTTATTTAGTTCACTGTAGTATGAAATATTATATATTAAAAACAATAAATGTTATTTTAAATGTGACCCTGGAACACAAAACCAGTCATAAGGGTCAATCTTTTGAAATTGAGATTTATACATGATCTGAAAGCTGAATAAATAAGCTTTCCATTAATGTATGGTTTGTTAGGATCGGACAATATTTGGTCGAGATTCTGAGGGTGCAAAACAATCAAAATATTGAGAAAATGGTCTTTGAAGTGAAGTTCTTAGCAATGCATATTACTAATCAAAAATTAGTTTTTTTTATATATTTATGGTAGGAAATTTGCAAAATATCTTCATGGAACATGATTTTACTTAATATCCTAATGATTTTTGGCATAAAAGAAAAATGGATCATTGTTGGCTATTTCTACAAATATACCTGTGCTGCTTATGACTGCTTTTGTGCTCCAGGGTCACATATGGTAAAGTATGTTTGTAAGTAAAGGTAATGTTAGTGTTAGTTGCAGTTCCTTTCCTGAATGTAGACTGCGTTAGCTGTGAGATCTGACCTGAATATGTAGGTGTAGGTTCCAGAGTCTGATGGGTGAGACGGGAGGAGCAAGATCCTGCGCTCGGTCAGCATCACCCGATCACGGCTCTCGCTCCTCAGGCTGCTGTGACGGATGTGGAAGGTCGAGCTGTTGTCCACTCGCAATCTCCTGTAATTCACTGCATCTTCAAGAAAAGGGAATCTGATGATAACCGCTTCGCCTTGAACTCGATAATCCGGGATCTCTGGACCCACAAGCACACAACTGTCTGAACCAACAACCACAAGAGTTTATTAATCAACAAACAATAGTGTGTAAGCACCGTATCAAAATCACTTTACTGATTCAGGCTATTCAGATGTTTTCCTCTCAACAACAGCACAAACACAACGAGAATGATAGTGGGAGAAAACAGCACTTTATACAACAGATCGCTTTATAGTCACCAGTGTCAATATCATACAAAAAAAAAAAAAAAAAAAAAACTGCAGCTCACTGGAGACAAGTAAACAGTCAGTGATGAAATAACAATAAGTAACTAATTACAACCAACAGGACAAAAAAGTGAGTAGGGCTGATTCCTCTAAAAGCAATGTTCAGTTCCATTCCTAAACTTAATTCAGTTTCAATAGTCAATTCCATGGTTGCACTCCAGGAAAAGGAGTCTGCAGAAGAGCCTTATTGAGTTGAACAGCAGTTGATGTAACACTGGCAGCGGGTCTCCTCTGAAGCGAATCAGGGTTGATCTGCTGTATTTCTGGAGGGAAGGGCTGCTGGGAAGGCTGGGTTTCTGCTGTTGGAGGTGTCAGTGAGGTACAGCCACGCTACTGTCACTAAGTACTGATCTTTAGTTACAACAAGTGAATAAGTTGCTATAAAAATGTAATGAATTATTAATTTGCTATCCCACAAAAGTTAAATTATCTCCAACAGAGAAATAGACTGACTCGTTTTTTTGTTAATAGTATTTCAATAATGTAAAATTTGGGTTACATATTTGTATTGTCTTGCTTAAAATTATATTTATCTGATGTTTTGTTATTATAATGTTATTTATTATTATTGTAACTTTATAGCTTTTTTATTCACTTTGGTACTATTTTCTTAAGTAAGGTGTACATCTCTTAAAATTCTTAGTAGATAAGAACTGATCACAGTCTGGTGTTAAATCCGAACACAACAGTGTGATCTTACTTCAATTACTCTGACAGTCAGTTCATTCAATAGCAGACAATGTAAAACACATTACTAATAAGTCTTGTCGCTGAATTCAAGATGCTACAGTACATCTGAGAAATCCACTACGTGTTTCTATCCGGTTTGAAATTAAAAGGTGTGACGAAGACCTGAAGACAGCCTCTCAAAATGAATTTGAATGATTTAATATTAGGTATATAGGCCTATTATTCCGTGAAAGTACACATCAGAAAGTGCTATCAGTAGGAGGTATCATTTGGGCTTCTTAATTGAATGATGCTGGAAAAGACGTCAGATTCTTTAACACTGCTGATTTTTTCATTGTACAGACAATCAGCTGTGATCATTACAACATTTACTGCTACTTTCTGTCTTCACAAGCAGCTTCTGAGGTTAGAAATGGCTAAACTGTGCATTTTAATGCTCTATCTATTTCTTCATGCAGCACACAAAACTACAAGCAAATTGTTTTGCTAAGACTAAAAATATAATTTTCTGCTCCCCGTCAAGGTAAATCAGACATCACAGGTCACATTTGTTCAGGTAAGACACACTACAACAGCAACATAATGCAATTACATATATTACATTTTTTAATAGTATGTGTTAAAATAATCTAACGAAGTCTGTCTTGAAGTCTTTGATCGTAAAGGAGTAGTTGACATGAAATTTGAAGCAGTGAAATCTGCTGTCATTATTATACATGGGTTTTTATAACACTGAGAAGAGAGGATGCGTGCACGGATTTCATATATGGGTACAGTATAAGTGTTGCATAAACTCATCCTTACCCTTCAGAGGCAGAGCCGAGGTCAGGAATAATCTCAGGGAAAACATGACAATACATGTGCAGCAATCAAAGAGACACTAGCAGGAAAGAGCACACGACATGACCATCAACACATCATTAACATCATTTCCATCTGTCCTGAATACCCTAATAAACCAGAATAGTGAAATCAGAGAACTCTATATTCATAAAAGGTGTCTCTCTGAACCCAACTCAGCTCTGCAGCAATCAGAGTTATAAAAATACATGTTATTATAAATTATCCAGCCACTTGTATTCATTATGTATAGTAAACTGAAACATTGGATACGGATTTGAATGCTCTGGCTCTCACCTGCCTGTTGATGATCATGATGCTGATGTGAAGAGCTTTGCTGACAGAAGTAGACACGGGAGGACATGAGCAGCAGTCAGCAGTTCTCTGTGTTTCTGTGTCTCTTATGGACAGGTTACGGGGAAACCCTGATCCCATTCACACCACGCTTCCTCATCAATACGTGGAAACTCCACATTTCCACATTAGAGCGGCAATGCAGCTCACCTCTGAACATGCAGCAAAACACAGAGCTTCACACTCCAACAGACTGCTGTGGGTTTGCTGGAGAACATCTGCAACAGTGCAAACATTTTATGTTAGGACACACGACAAGATGTGTGCAACCAAACACACCAAACACTCTCACAGGCTGTTAAATACATTGTGTATTTGATCACATAGTAAGCTAGATTGCAGAATATTACACTAGACATCTGAATCTGGGGTGGTTTGAGCAGAAAGTGTTCATGTTCATATTCATTTGTTTGTGTGCTTTGCGTGATCCGTCTGAAGCAATCATGATGTTCTAAAACAAATGCCTGCGTTTGTACATTTTGGAAAAAAAGAGGAAACTGATGACACATTGGTAGTTCCCCTACAGACCTCTATGATTATATATATATACACACATACATATATTTTATGTATATATACACATGTATATATATATATATATATATAGATAGATTTGTGTATATACACAAATATTTACAAAAATGTGAGGGGTGTACTCACTTCTGTGAGATACTATATATATATATATATATATATATATATAATATCTCATAGAAGTGAGTACACCCCTCACATTTTTGTAAATATTATATCTTTGGTCACATTTTATATTAGGTGGCCTTAACTACTATGTACTTACATCAAAAAATAAGCACAATGTACTTATTGTGTTCATATTGTATTGCAAATCACTTCTGCTGCTATTGAGCGGGATACGGGTAAGGTTAGGGACAGGTTTGGTGGTCTGGGTAGGTTTAAGGCTGGGTTAAGGTGTAAGGGATGGGTCAACAATGTAATTCTAAATGTAATTACAGAAATTAATTACAGATGTAATTACATATAGGTATTTTTAAATTTATAAGTACAATGTAAAAACATGTATGTACACATTAAGTGCATTGTACCAAATGATTAATTCAAATGACATAGTAAGCACATAGTAGTAGGCCACCTAATATAAAGTGGGACCATATCTTTTCATGTGACAGCACTGAAGAAATAACACTTTGCTACAATGTAAAGTAGTGAGTGTACAGCTTGTATAACAGTGTAAATTTGCTGTCCCATCAAAATAACTCAACACACAGCCATTAATGTCTAAACCACTGGCCACAAAAGTGAGTACACCCCTAAGTGAAAATGGCCAAATTGGGCCCAAAGCGTCAATATTTTGTGTGGCCACCATTATTTTCCAGTACTGCCTTAACCCTCTTGGGCATGGAGTTCAACAGAGCTTCACAGTGTAACCGGGCTGACGAGACGAGAGGCGTGTGGATCCATGTGCAGGCTTTTATTTACAGACATGGTCAAAGATACAGGCAGGGTCGAAACAATGGCAAACAGGTATGGCAGGGACAAGACAAAGAGTAAACTAGGGCAAGCGTGGGTCGACGATCAGCGAACAGTATCCAAAGGGGCAAGACAGGAGAGGTAGTCAAAACGTGAGCAATAGTCCAGGCAGGGAAAACACAATCCAACAAAGGCAAGGCTAGGCTAGGCTAGGCTAGGCTAGGCAAGGCTAGGAAAACTAATGGGCTCTGTAGGGCAGCGATAGTGCATACGATACTCGGCAACGAGGGAGAGAATGTCCAGGGTTGAAATAGTGTGTGTGATTAGTGATGCTGTGTGATCAGGTGTGCGTGTGATTAGTGCAACGAGTGATTGGTGACAGCTGTGTGCGTGTGATTGGTGAGATGGCTGATGGGAAATGCAGTCCATGTGATGTGTGGTGTGAAAGTCAATATGATGAGCGAGTGACCTCTGGTGGTGAATGGAAGTGCAGACCAGATTCATGACAGAGCCCCCCCCCCCCCCAAAGAGCGGCTTCCAGACGCTCCACACAGTCTATAATCCAGGAGGGAGGTGGAGCGGAGGCGGAACAGGGGGAGGGATGGAGGGCCAGGTAATATAAACAACAGCCATGCAGACCAATTTGATGCAGTGTGTGGCGTATGGTCTGAGCACTGACCGGCTGACCCCCCACCCCTTCAACCTCTGCAGCAATGCTGGCAGCACTCATACATCTATTTCCCAAACACAACCTCTGGATATGACGCTGAGCACGTGCACTCAACTTCTTTGGTAGACCATGGCGAGGCCTGTTCTGAGTGGAACCTGTCCTGTTAAACCGCTGTATGGTCTCGGCCACCATGCTGCAGCTCAGTTTCAGGGTCTTGGAAATCTTCTTATAGTCTACGCCATCTTTATGTAGAGCAACCATTCTTTTTTTCAGATCCTCAGAGAGGTCTTTGCCATGAGGTGCCATGTTGAACTTCCAGTGACCAGTATGAGAGAGTGAGAGTGATAACACCTAATTTAACACACCTGCTCCCCATTCACACCTGAGATCTTGTAAAACTAACAAATTACATGACACCGGGGAGAGAAAATGACTAATTGGGCCCAATTTGGACATTTTCACTTAGGGGTGTACTCACTTTTGTGGCCAGCGGTTTAGACATTAATGGCTGTGTGTTGAGTTATTTTGAGGGGACAGCAAATTTTCACTGTTATACAAGCTGTACACTCACTACTTACATTGTAGCAAAGTGTCATTTCTTCAGTGTTGTCACATGAAAAGATATTATAAAATATTTACAAAAATGTGAGGGGTGTACTCACTTCTTTGAGATACTGTATTAGTGCTGTCAAACGATTAATCATGATTAACTGCATTCAAAATAAAAGTTTTTGTTTACATAATATATGTGTGTATTGTGTATAATTATGTATATATAAATGCACACATATACAGGATATATTTTGAAAATATTTGCGTTTAGATGTATATATTTATTATATTCATGTGATTTATATTATATATAAATATATTTAATATATAAACATTTTGGTAACACTTTAGAATACTGTTCCGTCGCTAATGAATAACTACACAGGAACAAATGACTAATGCACTATTAACATTGTAGTAACTACTATTAACTAACAAGAAATTCTGATTAACGATTTAAGTAATAGCGCTAAGTTGAAACTGGTTATTACTAACTATTAGCTAACCAATAACTACTATTTTTTTCATATATCCTGAGAACTCCTAAGAACTACTTTATACAGGTTTATAATTAATATGAATTATGCATAATGAATAATTAATTCTAAAATGAAGATCATGGTAACCCACTACTAATGACTCAAGTATTACCAAATCCTTCTAAATTAACTACTAATTACTTGGATCAGTATTCTAAAGTAAAAATAATCATAACTTCCTAATATTGACTGATATTGTGAGCTTTTGAGATGTATGTAAGGTTTTGGATAGTAATGACTCAAGTGTTACTACATCCTTCTGAAGAAACTATCAGTATTCTAAAGTGAAGATAACGGTAACCCACTATGATTAAGTATACCCATAATGATTTAAGTGTTACCAAATCTAGCAAAATGAATTACTAACAAGGACCTTACAAAAACCTTAAAAGTTTACAATGACTTCTGTAATTACTAGGGAGTTATCACGATTTTCACTTTAGAATACTGATCCAAAAAATTAGTAATTCCTTCTGAAGAATTTGGTAATACTTGAGTCATTACTAGTGGGTTACCATGACCTTTACTTTAGAATGAATTATACATTATGTATTATTCATATTAATTAACAACCTGTATACAGTAGTTCTTAGTAGTTCTTGGGGAGGTATGAAAAATATAATAGTTACTGATTAGCTAATAGTGAACTACCACATTCAACTAAGCACTATTACTTACTAATTCTTTGATCAGAGTTGCTTGTTAGTTACTAGTAGTTACTAGTGTGCTAATATTGCATTACTCATGTGTTCTTGTGTAGTTATTCATTAATGATGGAACAGTATTCTAAAGTGTTACCAACATTTTTTTTAAATATATAAGAAAAATGCAACTTCAAATGTTATCAGTTTCCTAATCTAAAAACAATGAAATCAAACATACATTATTAAATCCAAATACTACACACACACACACACACACACACACACACACACACACACACACACACACACACAGATGTGGTACTACAGTGACTGAAGTATGATGGTGGTAGTTCCCATGTTCCCTTTAAGTAACAGTTACATAAATCAGTGATGTTCAGCCATTTTTAACAACAGCACTCTCTATTAAAGATTATTCATGAACACACATGGCATTAGTCACTTGTCCTGTCATCAGTTATTTTCTGATGTTGTAACCCCACATGAGTGCAATATACTCTTGGTTACTCAAGTCATTATTTGTCAGTTACTAAGACAGAGACGAGATTGCATGTACTGGGATTTCTTCCAAAAGAAAGGTCACAGTCTTCTTGACCCATCTCTGTGGTTAGTTTTGACCACTAAACCATATTTACTCACATTAGTCATAGTGAAGTGTCACTGTGCAGGACATGAACTATAGTTCTGAAACGCACCATCTGCTCCTCAATTCTGCCACACAGTCACTCTGTGACATTTGATGAACTGTCGTTATATTATTTAACCACTCCTAATGAACTACTGCTCCTAATAGTTCACAAATAAACTTGAGTGTGTGTTTGTGTGTGTGTGTGTATATATATACATACACAAAGATCTACACACAAATCATCTTCTGAGAGAGTACTGAACGTCTGGCTGTAAAGAAGCAGCAGAAACAAGCGATTGCGTATGTAAGCAAACGAATATGTAAAATAATACGATCATCTAACATCCTGATGGAAGCAATCCACTTTTGATCATCGATCTGAATTTGATCCGGACATAGTCTTACAAAAATGTGATTTTCTCAGCTTTTTTAATGACACACCCACATTCAAGTGTTGATTATGAAAACAAATAAATGAAAAAAAAAAGCTAGAATAAAATGTTTTTTGTTTAAAAGCAGAGGCCCTGTTCTTTCTTTTGGCATATTTCATGTTCAGATATTCATACAACAAAATATTTTGAGTGTCACTCTATTGATTTACTCTATCCCAATTTACTAAAGGTAAATAACGAAGAAATGAAGGATAAATAATATAGCAGAATCTTTGGTCCCACTTTATATTAGGTGGCCTTAACAATGCACTTATTGTGTACATACATGTTTTTACATTGTACTTATATTTTTATAAATACCTATATGTAGTTACATCTGTAATTAATTTCTGTAATTCCATTTATAATTACACTGTTGACCCATCCCTTACACCTTAACCCACCCTTAAACCTACCCAGACCACCAAACCTGTCCCTAACCTTACCCGTATCCCACCTCAATAGCAGCAATAGTGTTTTGCAGTATAGTATGAACACAACTAGTACATTGTACTTATTTTTTGATGTAAGTACATAGTAGTTAAGGCCACCTAATATAAAGTGTGACCGAATCTTTTAATTCACATTTTACTAATATAATTTCAATCGCTTCATCTGGTTTCTCTGTCGATGGTAAAGATAATATGACCATCTCATCAAGAAATGTTTTTAATTTTCTACCTATTTCCCCGTCTCAGGTTCATAAAGCCCTGATAAGTCTTGATTGTAAAAAGTCTGCTGGCCCTGATCAAATAGAGCCTTACTTTTAAAAAATATCTGCAGACTTAATAGCAAGACCTATTGCTTCTATTTTTAATTTAAGTTTAAGCAGTGGTCTGATACCAAGTTCTTGGAAGTCAGCAATTATTCAGCCGTTACTGAAGGGTGGAGATTCCACTGTATTGGATAATTATCGGCCTGTTTCAAGATTGTCTGTTACAGCGAAAGTGTTTGGTAAATCTATGGTAAATGAACAGTTAAAGTACTATTTGTCGGCTAATAATATTTTACGTCAAACTCAATCAGGTTTTAGACAAGGATAGTACTATAACTGCTGGAATGTCAGTCACTAATGATATAATCACTGCATTGGATGATAAAAAAAAAAAATCATGTGCTGCACTCTTTATTGATTTATCGAAAGCATTTGATTCTGTGAATCATGATCTTTTGTTGCAAAGGCTTAAATGTGTACGTTTTAGTGATATAGTGTTGAAGTGGTTCTCTAATTATTTGACTGGAAGGACTCAATGTGCGTCCATAGATAATCATGTTTCTGCTCCTTTAATAGTGAAGACCGGTGTTCCTCAAGGATCAATTTTGGGGCCAATTTTATTTTCTATCTATATAAATGAACTTGGTAAAGGAGTTGAGCCAGCAAATGTACACTTTTATGCAGATGATACTGCTCTCTACACTATGGCTCCATCTTTAAAAGTGGCAATGGACTCTTTACAGAATGCTTTTAATTCATTTCACACTTCTCTTGATAACTTAAAATTTGTGTTGAATGCTAAAAAATTAAATGCATGATTTTTACACAGTCCAGATTATCATTAAATGATTTTGATTCAAACTTTAAATGGTACACCGATTGAAAGGGTTGCATCTTACAAATATCTTGGTATCTGGCTCGATAATAAGCCGACTTACAGCTCTCATATATCGATAGTCTTTAAAAAAAAAAAACTGGTTTTAATTTTAATTTAAAAAAATGTTTTTCCTTTATTGCTAGAAAATGTTTAGTAGAAAGTACTCTTTTATCAGTATTGGACTATGGTGATATAATTTATATACCTCTGAATGTTTTGAAAAAAAACTAGATGTGGTTTATCATGCTGCTTTATGATCAGTTACTGGTACAAGAGTCCGCACACAACACTGGAATTTATATGAAATGACAAAATGGACTTCATTGTGCTTAAGGAGAGAAAAAAGAAAGTTAATTTTTATTCTAAAAGCTCTAGTGGGTAAATTACGATAGTATATATCTAGTTTGTTGACATACTGCACAAATATTTATAATACCAGATCAACAGATAAACTTTTACTTAAGATGCTGATTTTTCATACAGAGATAGGTTGATCTGCTTTGCTCTGTATGTATGGAACGAGCTTCAAGGTACATTATATATGGAATCTATACCATATCTCACTATGTTTAAAAATATTTTAAAGTCTGTTTATATAGAACAGTGTGCGTTTTGATAACTGACTAGGATTTGTATTGTTTTTAGAAAATTGCATTTTGTGTTTGTTCATTGTGTGGTAATGTGCATTTCTTTGTAAATTTGTCCTTTGCTGCCTATCTTGACCAGGACTTCCTGGTAGAAGAGATATTGCATCTTAACGGGACCTTGCTGGTTAAATAAGTAAATAAATAAATAAAAATGGAAAATGTTAAAAACACTGCAGGAGAAAGAGTTCAAATGGAGCATATGCTGTAAATACTGCATGAGTGACGAGGAGATGAAATGAGTCTCTAGAGCAGGGATCCTCAAATCTGGCACACAAGATCCACTTTCCTGCAGAGTTTAGCTCTAACCCTAATCAAACACACCTGAGCATGCTAATCAGTGTCTTCAAGATCATTAGAAAATCACAGGTAGGTGAGTTTGATCAGGGTTGGAGCTAAACTCTGCAGCAGATTGGCGCTCCAGGGAAAGATTTGAGGAACCCTGGTCTAGAAGCTGCAGGTTTCCCGCAGTGCTGTATTTCTCATCTTACTCATGCCTTGTGGTCATGAATCACTTTTGTTGCTGCATTACTTTGCTCATATTTCCATTTACTAGATGTTTATCCAATTGTGAGGGAAATGATTCAACAAAATCATAAGATTCACCGTGAGACTTAAAATGTCAGTTTTCAGAATGTTGTGAAGATGATTCATGCTCATTCTCCCAGAGTCAGTGTGTGGTGCGTCCAGCAGCTGCAGAGCATCTGATCTTCATGAGCGGAGTAACATCTGCCAGTCCTTGCTGAGAGATGTTACTCTTCCAACAAGACACTTGCCAGTTCTATGGTTAGGGCTAATGAACAGAAAACAGAAATCTGTCTCCAGAAGGCATTTGTCTGTCATTCCTCTCGATCTGAAGAAGCCAGAGACGCGCTTCAAGACTTTCCTAGCCCCTCAGAAATCCTTCCCTAACAACAGACAGCAGCTGGAACGACAGCAGAGTGAAGAAACATCATTTACATGACAAACATGACAAATAACACAGGCATCACTCCTTAAAGTAAACCCAATTTATTTCCAAAGAAAAACAAAGGACCATCAGGAAAATACAGGACTTCCTGTCATATAGAGAGAGGACATACGGTACAGTGCCACGACTGAAAACAGACAACCAGTCAGTCAAGAACAGCTCCAGAAAGTCAAAGCAGCGCTGAGGAAACACCATCCGAATTATTATCACCGATTAATCGACAAGAATTATGGCTGAAATAAAAAACAAACAAAACAAAAAAAAAACACCTTCAAATAAAACAGTAATGAACATTAAATTTTAAAAAAACTTTGCTTGTTTAAACCTCTTTTCTTTTTTTCCAGATGAATACATTTCAGGTCACTAGATCAGGGCAAGAACTGAAACATCACAATCGCTAGTGGTGTTTAACTATGTGAAGACTGAGAAACTCTCAAAGTTAAAGCTTAAAAACAAAGCGTCAAAGCAGTTTTCATTTCATGGCTTTTCTAAACATGTTTGCTTCACTCTTAAGTGTTTGCCACTGGCACGATTCACCTTCTAATGACAAATCTCACTGAAAGTTCAACAGCTTTGCTGAAATCTTAAAATGATCTAATGCTAAATAACACAAGAAACATAAATATAGAACTTATAGAACATATAAATCTATAATGTGTGTGGGGAGAAATGAACTAAACAGAAAATACCTCCAGTAATCATAACAGACATCATCCAGCAGATTCACTGCAGTCAGCTGAAGTGTGTGTGTGTCTGTGTGTGTGTGTTTTTGTGACAAATGAGGACATAGATGTGTATAATGACAAGGGTATGGCAGGTATTACAAGGAGAAGGTGACATCTCGGGACATTACTCCATGTCCCCACTTTTCAAAACACTTATAAATCACACAGAATGGAGTGTATTGAGAATCTGAAATAGCAGAAAGTGTCCTGTAAGGCCTGGGAGAGAGAGTGTGTGTGCGTGTGTGTCTGTGTGTGTAAGAGAGTGTGTGCGTGTGTGTGTGTGTGTGTAAGAGAGTGTGTGCGTGTGTGTCTGTGTGTGTAAGAGAGTGTGTGCGTGTGCGCGGGTGAGCGTGTAAACTTTAAAAACAGGAAGAGAAGACAGAAAAGCAGTGGCACCGGAAGCGTCTCTGGACTCGTGCACGCTCATCCCGTTCATTTGGTTCAATTGCTTCATTCCACAGTCCTGCCTTTCATTAAATAAACACAGTTCAGTTTCAACTCATAATAAATCACAGTCCATGACCAAGATGGTCTTTCACAACCGACTGAAGGTAGTTTCATCACAGCGATCTTTACTTCTCCGATTGTGATGCTGATAAAATCCACGTATCTCCTAACTTCATTGGTCAAGCGCACAAAAAAAACATACAAAACGATTCAAATGTCAGTTTTATGACTGTGGTTTGTGGTCAGTTCAGATTCAGTTTCCAGGTCCAATGCATGAAATAGCAGAACTAGTCTTCACTCACGGTTTCTCAAAGACGCTCCTCAGAACATAATGACGGTCAGGGTCAGGGTTGAGGTTTGGATGCAGTGGAGATGTTCGTTAAACAGCCTGATTTAAACTCCTTCACTCATCATTTTGATACACAACTCAAACAACAGGAATGAGGCCACGGTCATCCGACACATGGCAGAAGAAAAAGAGGATAAGTGACTTGAGAGCAGACAAGATGATGAAAAAGAGAGGCAACAGAGAGCCACAGGACAGTCGGCGTTAAACACACTATTTAATCTAAATCCATTTGTTTGATGAGCCAAAAGCAAAACTGAAGCTGACGCAGCGGTCATCAGAGCAAGCTCTCAGGAATCCTCCACATTACTGGAACTACTCTGCTTAGAAAAAACTAATTTAACAAAAAAACCAAACAAAAAAAACCCCCTAGAAATAAATACAAGCCATAAATAAAAAATACATGACAAAACAAAGCCATCTAGTGTTTCACCATTGTCAGAACACTATGTGTGAGCGAGAGACACGACAGCAGCGTTCCTCTCAGCGGAGTCAGATTTTATTAAACTCTAGAGAAAGACATTTACACAGACTAGCAATAATACTGTAGATACTCGAGCCGTTCCTCATGCAGCAGGCTGCACAAGGACGCAGTTTCATCAGTGTGTTTGTCAGTCCTCCAGCGGCCTCGGCTGATCACGTCCAGAACTCAGACGCTTCTTCACCAGCTGAGCAGAGAGGTGCGGCCCAGCGTCATGAAGTACACCTGACTCGAGCCCCCGGAGCGCACCGAGGCGAAGAACACCTGCGCAGACACACAGATCAGCACACCTGACTTCACTGACAGCTTCTGCAGTGAAAAACACCCGGATCCAGCCGAGTGTTCAGATGATCAGATGTAGCAGGCTCGAGCGTGTTCTGGTGTGATCGGGCCATAATTCACACCAAAGTCAAAACACACAAACAATCATATTTTGCAGAAAGAAAATACAGATTTTTTTACACAATTATAACAGATCACATTTTTGACCGGTTGCTGCAAAAAAGTCTGGATGTTATTCTCAATGACGGTTCGCATCGGACTCTTATTACTGTTAAACATGGAATTAATATATCTCCATCATTCTTAAAGCAAAACTGCAGTAATTCAAGATAATAATACAAATTTCCTTTTCCTTCTGCATTGCAGGTAAAGCCCATGAACTGATTTTACAGCAGAAACAGTCAAAGAGGATCTAAAAACGCACCTTGTCATTTCTCTCACACAGAAACTTGAGTCGTTGTGCTCTTTTGTGCATGAAAACTCCATCCAAGTGGCCTGTTTCCACCGAGCGGATCTCGATAGCCTTCTCTCCCCAGCCCATGATCTGGTTAGAGCGAATATAAGCTGCAAGATACACAAAATACAGGTGAGGAATAACGACGTGCTCACACGGGGAGGTAAAGCTAGGCTAAACTCAGCCTCATTGTTGATTGGGAATACTGACTGATTAATATAATAACAGATAATACAACATAAAAACACAAGGGCATCATTTAATAGGAGTGAGTTTGGAGCAGAAATGTCTGAAAACGAAATAAGCAGCAGTGCTCTGGAGCGAGGTCAAATGAAGCAGGGCCACAGGGACCCTGACCGGTCCACATACTGGTCACTAGGGCTGTGAATCTTTGAGTAAACAGCAAATCGATTTGATTCACGAATCACGATTCATTTGCAAATTCAGACCGATTTGAGACAATTAAATTCGATGCATTTAGATTCTGCATTCTTTAATATTTAATATTTACAATTTTAATGGCTCGGCTGTTCCAGAGTCCCTCCCAGCGCCGGACTCGTAGCTTTACAGCGGCTGCTGTGAGCCGATTAGCCAAAAGGACTTATTTTTGCTTTCTGTGCATTGTAGTATGTGTTGCTGTTTTATGTTGGATCTGAAATGGTTTAATGAAACTGAACTGCTGTGCCAATCCACCACGTGTGCTTTACTTTTCAAGGAAGATATTCAAAATGTTTAAATCGTTAAACTGGCACACTGGTAGTGGCTCTCAAAGTCACATGGTCTGACAGAAGAGATGCGTGACTGCATTTAACGCAGAGACTGCTGCAGCTGGACTCTGACAGCATGTGAACACACGGACAGCTATGGGCTCGTCTCTCTGAACGTGACGGAGGGACTGTACCGACGGACGTGGGCATCTCGCCCCACTGCAGCACCACGTCTTTGGTGATGCGGCCGTAGGTGTTGACATACACGCCCTCGTCCTCGTAGCACACCAGCAGCTCGATGCCGTCCGTGTTGGGCAGGATGATGATGGCGTGCGACTGAATGTTGTTCTGAATCTAGAAGCAGAGCGAGAGGAAGATGAAGGGTCAGGAGCAAGACGAAGAAGCTCAATGCTCTTCTCCATCACTACATACGTGAGTTGGCAGGTAAATGTCGTAGACGGCTCCCGAGTCCACATCCACGGCATGAAAGCCAGAGCAGGACCCGTAGATGACCTTTAACCTTTGGCCTTCTTCAACCGTGAGGTCAACCAGTAGTGGCTTATGCACCAGGTCACCGAACGACTGCCACACAGAGGAAAACAACTCTGATTATTTATTCTTTCACTGCCATAGTCTTCAAGATCACATTTCAGGCCATTCACACCAGGAACGAGAACTATAACCATAACTACATTGGCATCCAGCGCAGCGAGTGATACCGTTCTGTTCATGATGAAGCGCTGCAGTTGTGTCATCTGCCACTTTAAACACTCAGGCTCTTTAAAGTCAGCTGGATTCTGACCGGCTGTCAATGTTTTTATAATTTATCAGCTGGAAAAATTGCTCTGAAAGTGATTGCAGCAATATTATGCCTCTGTGTAGCTGCTGTTAAAGTGGTTGTGCTAAACTTCATAGTTATCATCCTTAGTGTTAACCAGCTAACCACTGTTCTATCATCTGCAGCCACTGATGATGTTCCTAGTGAAAGCAGGGCCACAGAAAGCTTGTCAGTGTCCAGCTCTCTCTGACTCTAGAGAGCAGTGCTGGTCACTGATCCCAGGCCTGTCCTTCTGTCATCAACGGACACTCGCACGCTAGTGCTGGTCTCTGGAAAACCTCACTCATAGCATAAAACCTCATGAACAATTAAGTGACACTGCCAATGCAGACGATTTCATACCTGGAAGACGAAGCTCCCAAATCCCTAAATGAACTATTTTTATCAAATTAAATATAATGCATGCTAACACTTTGAGAGTAGAAGTTGCACATTTATGTTGCAAAACTTCCACCAGAATAATGGTTGCAACATTCTAATGCATAGAACAACTTGCTTAAAACAACAAAAGCAGTGTGTTTTATGCGGAACTGACCCCAGATCGAGATGGAAGCATGCTTTTTGTTCCTCTGAAATAATTAATAGTTTGTTTGGGAAATGAGTCGATCTGAAGTCACTGCGCTGGCGTGTCATTTAAGGCCCTGTTTACACTAGTGCGTTTTCGTTTTAAAACAGCGTTTTAGAATGAAAACGATCACCGTTTACACTACACAACCAAAAACGCATGTCACGTGACCATTCATGCAGGTACTACCATAGAAAAGTGTAGGTAGATCCCTATTATTTAGATGGCGGACGCGTCTGCGAGCTTGGAGCGGTCGAATGGGGATCTACCCGTACATATCTATGGGTACAATACAGAGCGTTCTGTTATTGTTTACACGGTCGTCAAGGATACGCAGAGAGGATGTGGGCAGCCACGCCATCGTTTTCAAAAGTCTCTGTTTTCGACCTTGAAAACGCCGGAGTAGTGTAAGCGATAGGCGTAACCGTAACAAAAGTTATGCGTTTTAAAACGAAGATGCACTAATGTAAACTGGGCCTAAGCAATAACTTCACTGAATGTCTGTAGAAAGTGGAACTCCATGCAGCTTCTGTACTTTAGCCAGCCCTGTAATCAGACTCCTCAGAATCATTTCATGCGTTTTAGCAAAGTGTTTGATTGTGGTCAGTAATCATGTAGAAATGCAGCTGAATGACGCGTTTGTGTTCTTTTGACGAAGCTCACAGGTCAGAGTCAAGGCTGTGCAGGTGAAGAGCAGCTCAGAACATCACTCACGCTCATGTCAGCTTATTCACCTTGAAAGCCATGAATTTATGGTAGGGTTTGGGAGCCCAGGCGTACACCTCGACTGAATTCTTCAGAGCCAGAACCAAGAACTTGATCCTTTCGTACTTCACTACAGACCAAACAGAGCATCAGACGATCAGATCAATGCCTGAGTAAGGAGCAGATATAATACAGCTATGATATATGATATGTGAAGACTTACCAACTTTGTAGTGCACACAGCCCTCGAGCTCTCCTACGGTGGTCCAGCCCTGCTTCTTCTCCACCTCCGGGTCATTATGGAGGATCTTGTTCCTCAGCCAGGACAGATAGTACACCCGCAATTTATTCTTCTTCCCTACAAACAAAAAAAAAAGTACTTCGGTTCTCTTGCTCTTCTGGTCCAGACCAAACTCGCAGAACGTCCGAATCAATGGCGTGTGTAATCAAAGCCTTAAAATTTAAATATCAGAATCGGTCCGATTTGAAAAATGATGCCGATATGCCTTGCCGATATGATGAGTAACTCACATGTGCTCAAGGTGCGCTCATTCCTGAAGCGTGACTAGATTCACTGTTTTGGATCGCTGTAATAAATTAGAGAATGCACATACAGAAAGACACGCTCGGTGTGCGATAAAGTCAACAGTCACTATAGCTTGCATGAAAAAAAAAATCATAAACATGACACTTGTAAATAAAATAGTTTTTTTTGATACAGATTTAGTCATTCAAGTGTAATATTTTGCAAACGGATTATTTAAACTTGAATACAAGGAGCTCTAAAAGATTTGTAGAACTTTTACAGTTCTTTTTCTTTAGACTATTTACAAATATTAAATCTGCAAATACAATTTTAGGATTTCTGGTTGATTCTATTATAGTTATTTTCAAATTTTCTATAAAATGAACTTTAATGTTTATTTAGTTCTAACAAGTCAAAGTAGTTTTGCTCAAAACTAACCAAAACTGAAAACAATTTGTTTATAAGCTCTACACAGAAGAGAACTGGTGTTGTTTACAAACAAAAGGAGATCAGTATCGGCCAAAATGGATTTAAAATTTCAGCATATCGGATATCGACGAAATCCAATATTGTGCATCCCTAGCAGAAAACTTTTCAAATTAAAGCAAAAGAACATTCATTTTCTAAGAATTAGCAGTATAATGAATTATCTCTGTACATGTCTTGTAGGGGTGGCACGATACATGTATTCGTACCGAACCGTCACGGTACGAACATCTCGGTTCGGTGCATCAGGCCTTACAACGAATACAAGCAATTCACCCTCAATCCAGAAGAGGGCGCCCGCAGCAATGGAACGCTGTTTGATAACCGCCAGCAGAAGAACAGCGAATGCTGAGTTGCGCTTGAAAACAAAGCCCCCAGACAGTGACCATGTGCTGATTCTGAACGCGTCTCTCAGTGACGAGGAATACTTTAAAGGCTTGCGCACTCAACTGTTTGCCAAATGGAGCTTTGTGCTCGCGTATCCTACCTCTCTCATTCGGCAAAAAATCCAAATATTCCGTAATATTGCCATATTTGCAATGTAACATATCTCAATGCGAAACTATTATTTATGAAAATGATAGGTTTTGTACTTCAGTCGCGTTCCAACGGTGTCACAGAGGCGCGCGATGTTTGGTTCACTGTAATTTATTTTGATAAAGTACCAACTGCGCTGTCAAGTTAGCAATGCTGGAACTGGTGTGTGTGTGTGTGTGTGTGTGTGTGTGTGTACGCGTTTTTGTGAAAAGTCAGGACATAGATTTGTATAATGACAAAGGTATGTCAGGTATTACAAGGTGAAGGTGACATCTCAGGACATTGACCCATGTCCCCACTTTTCAAAACGCTTATAAATCACTCAGAATGAGGTTTTTTAGGGGAAAGTTGAAATGCACAGAGTCTCCTGTAAGGGGTAGGTTTAGGTGTAGGGTTGGTGTAGGGCAATAGCACATACAGTAAGTACAGTATAAAAACCATTACGCCTATGGGATGTCCCCACTTTTCACAAAAACGAACATGTGTGTGTGTGTGTGTGTGTGTGTGTGTGTGTGTGTGAGTGAGTGAGTGAGTGAGTGAGTGAGAGAGAGAGAGAGTGAGAGAGAGAGTGAGAGAAAGAGAGAGAGAGAGAGAGAGAGAGAGAGAGAGTGTGAGTGAGTGTGTGTGAGAGAGAGAGTGTGTGTGTGTGTGTGTGTGTGTGTGTGTGTGTGTGAGAGAGAGAGAGAGAGAGAGAGAGAGAGAGTGTGTGTGTGTGTGTGTGTGTGTTCACTTTCCTTATATCAGCAGAATCAACTTTAAACACTTATTGTCTTATTAATAAATGCATCACTGTATAAAGGTCTGCTTTTA
Organism: Acrossocheilus wenchowensis; assembly: GCA_029620275.1. Taxonomy (NCBI): domain Eukaryota; kingdom Metazoa; phylum Chordata; class Actinopteri; order Cypriniformes; family Cyprinidae; genus Acrossocheilus; species Acrossocheilus wenchowensis. Next base: position 36,868,383 of record CM056144.1, on the reverse strand, counting down.
TTTGTGTACACTCACAATGAAAACAAAAAAAGAAAACAGATAGAATGTGGCTTTCTGCCATTTGAGTTTCGTTTCTGTGAACAAATTAAGCATCACAAAAATGAACTGAAACTCAGCATAAATAGGCTGTTACGTGTCACACTGTTTTTTTCCCCTTGTTTATCTTTAAACTTAATCAAATATATTTCAAGAATGTTTTCCTTGTATGTATATATAAGTACTGCAGATTTTACATATATAACAATGTAATAATATTTAGTATTTTCACATCTAGGTGGAAAAAAAAAAAGAAAAGTAATTTGTACTACTGTCTGTTCAAAAGAAACAGAGCATAGTAGATTTTTTCCCCCCCGTTGTACCGAAATCGCATTGAACCGTGACCCCCGACCCGAGGTGCGTACCGAACCGTGACATCTGTGTACCGTGCCACCCCTAATGTCTCGTGTTTCTAAAGCCAGACAGATCTGTAGCCAGTCTCAATAACTAAAGGACTTCAGTTTCATGTTTCAACATCTGGGAGAATGCAGTTTCTCAGAAGGCTGATCTGGGTCTGAAGGGTGTCTTGAAGGCCTCTTAAATGCCACAGCTGTTTCAAAAGCGTCTGTGTGTGTAATGGAATATTTCACCATGTCTAAATATGATAAACTACAGCGCGTGTCAGCGCAATAGTAAAACAGCATTTGCACAATTTCTGTTTTAAACTGCTCAGTTTCCACATCACACGTGTCACGTCCGAGACTCTGAGACCACAGACAGGCAGACACAGAGGGAAATACAGGAACTGCGTTGTGTGTGTATGCGAGAGAGCCAGACCACACAGAGGATGTTACACAACAGCGGCGTGACGCAGAAGCATCCTCCGTGCCTGCAGAGGTCAGGCGTTACCTGATATGGTCACCAGCACATTGAGTCCCTCCAGAACGTCCATCTGCTGGAAGCGCCTGCGGCTGATGAGCGGGTAGACCTTGCCCTGACCGCTGCGGTCCAGCAGCATGAGGCCGCTCTCCGTGCCCACCAGCAGATTCACTCCTGAAGAAAGAAACACGTCACAGACGGCCCTCTGCTTCTCCTGCGGTGTGCACAATCTCTCCGACCGAAGCCACAGTGAACACAATCACAGCAGAGACACCTAACGACTCTCGCTGCTCTCTAGAGAAACGCAGTAAAGAGGGCCTTCGATCACACTTTTCTAGCATCATCAACACACTCCAGTCCAGGAACTCGAGTGATAGTTCAGATGACACAGTTCAAAGCCTTCTCTTTGCCGTTTTTTTTAATTCACAGGGACTTGACTGCATGGTGAGAAGTGAGAGCCAAAATAGAAAGATGTTTCAGAGGCAGAAAGAGTTATTTTGATGAAAGATCAAACTTTCATTTTCTTTAGAAACACATGCACTATAACACCAGGAATGTCTATTAAATGTTTCAATTGTGATAATCCTCACCATAATTCATAAATATTTTTCTTTTTGCACTCAAATCATGGCTCTTGTTAAAGCTGCAGTCTGTAACTTTTTTTGGTTAAAAATGATCCGAAATTAATTTTTGAGCAGGTATACAACCAGCCAGTGTTAAAAACTATCTCCTTACTTTAGCCCGATCCACAGAAGTTAGCTTATAATAATGTTTTCTAATGTAAGTGGTACGGGTAGAGCATGCTGCTGCGTCATTACATCACGTCTGTAAACAACAAAGAAGTTTTCCCGGCTACTAGACTCTTATCGGGTGCGAGGATGCTGCAGGTGGCAGATCGTTTATAGCCCTCTCACAGCAGCTGGAGTAATTAAATGTATCATTTTGATGGTGGACTGTAATCCAGAAAGGATTGTGTGTTTATGAAACACGTGACTGAAATTAGATTATGTTCAAGTTTTAAATTTGAAATTTGGTTTGATGTCATATCAGCTAATTAACCAATCGTTAGATTTAATAATTAAATTGCAATTTATTGTAATGCTATTTTCCTCAGTTGGTCAGAACAAAAGTGGCAGACTTGTTACCAAGATGACAATATCTGGTGAAAATTCACAGCCCATGTAATGAAGATAATTCTGCAAATAACTGCATTTGCAAGTTTTAAACAGAGATGGCGACAAAGAGGCAAAACTTACAGACTGCAGCTTTAATTTAAGAAGAATATAATTAGGATATATAATGTAATAGCAAAGCAAGCGGCGTAAATAAATCAGGATCTGTGTTTTCATAGTCATGCGTTTCTCTGCGTGCTTTAATAAGGCGAGGACGAGCCTGAATCTCTCGTTGAGATACATACAGCACACAGGCCAGATTTTCTGTGATTTCAGGAGAATTAAGTCTGTAGTGCGGTAGTGTGTTCCTGTAGAACTGCTGTAATTGAAGACTGAAGAGCACTTCTTTCACTGCTGAGAGCAAATCCTGCTGGAGTTCACTTCGCTCCTCAGGCTCAGCTCTGAAGTGACTAGTGAACAACTCAAAATAATGCTTTGCACATGCAAGAAATAAAAGCTTATGTGCATTGGCATATCAATATCACAGAACCTTTGCTCCTTTGATTTTGGGATTTTATTTACAGTTAGACGGGTGGTCAGTCTGGTCTTGAGGCTCAGGAATCGTGACATACTGTTTTAATGTGCTGCGGTCACTCACCCCAGAGAGCAGCGCACAGGATCTCTGAATTGAACCTCTTCTTGTACTTGCGGATCTCTGGCGTGTCGTTCTGGGGCCGTGTGTTGACAGGATTGACGTTGACCACCGATCCCTTACGAGACGCGTCCTGCCGCAGAGCCTCCTGCAGTCGAGCGTCATTACTGTAACCTGACAAAACCACAGACAATATCCAGTCAGCCCATGTCTGATTAGATGGCACTCTTCATAATACACACCGTTTCAAAGCAGCTTCACTATAAAAAAAATATATATATAAAAAATTTAATTTATATATTTATAATTTCTTCTTGACTTAAAATCACATTTAACAGATTAGCGCTGGACGATACAAGCAATCAGGCAGTTGAGATTTATATAGCGTATATTGGTCTGCGTGTGTGTACTGTACGTATGCAGATAAACCTGCAAATTCAGAGAGGGGTAAAAAAACATTCACCCCCAAATTCTGATTCTGTAACGCACATTTTAGAATTCCCATTATTGATTTTTTTATATTCAAGCCACTAATTTAAATACTGTACAACAAACTGTAGTAAGCAGCATTCACTGGGGCACGCCAGGATCCAATTCATGGTGGTTCCCTCTCTGACTGCAACAATGGACAAAGGTTTTATACTTTTTGACTGGATCTTGGTGGACTAACATAACCAGATAATGATGCTAGGACAACAGCCAGACTCCTCTTACAGGACAAGACCACCACCTCTGGTACCAAGCTCGGGAAGGACAGGACTTCCCATCGGTCCAAATGCAGTTTCTGCTCTTCATCCATCTCGAGTCTAATTCATAATGTTTTGGCCTGTGACCGCCATAAAAATTCCTTAGGATCTCGAAACAAAGAGATCACAGAGATCCATCCAAATCCATTCATAACTATTTCAAACCTTAAAGCTGATAAAAACTACAACACACCCATCTTACACTCATTCACACTAGGGTTCCTCAAAAATACAGACTGCGGTACCAGTCGGTACTGAAATGTAAAAAATGAGACAATACCAGCATTTGAGCGCTGTTGAGCGGATTCTGTTTATTGAATTTTCTTCCGGGAACAGTTTTATAAAACAAAAAGCAGCTGTACAAATTTAGAACCCACCCCATCCCACCCCCTGGTAGACTTAAACACATAAACAAATAATTAATTAATTAATATTAATAGATAAATAAAAGATTTTTACAAAGATTTTAGAAAAGATGACAACATTAAAAGCTGAATGCCATGAATTTACAGTTTCCACATTAGATCCATGTGTACGAGAAGCTGAGTTCCATCGAGATGATGTCCAACAAATACACCGTCCAGGTTCGTCCGTCCGTTGTGTGAGGAGGACGCCAACCGCTGACTAGCAGCTAACAGTAAACATCTTTGTTGGACAGACAAGGTGAAGTCCCAAAAGTCATTCATGAAAAAATGGCGCAGAGTCAAACATATCTCAGTACCCAACAAATATAACGGGTCCTGTGAGAGCGGAGGCCAAAAAGGTGAGAGAGAGGGGCACTCCCAAAAAAAATTAAAATTATGCCAAACCGTGCCTAAAAGTCCTTGGGAACAGAGACCACACTTAGGAGAAGACGACTGATTCATATAAAAACGTTTCATTGGAGTCAAGTAAATCCTATGCAGCAATTTCCAATGAATCTTTTGGTGATTAGGGTTTTTAGAAGACAATTTAAACGTACCCCATACCTGCTCCGAAAATAAAATTTGCACAGCCTCATTAAGATCCTTAGACCAAACAGTAATAGATAAAGGTTTGTATGAATGCTCAAGAAAGAAAGAGAAAGATGACTGAAGCAGAGGAGGGAGATTCCTCAGAAGGAAGGGTTAGTTTGAGCAAAGGGTGAACAGGTGAGAGTTCAAAGGCGCCCACACGCCCGTAGAGCCGATCTAATGCACAGATACATAGAGAAGGAGGTGCCTGGCACATTAGATTGAGTTTTGAGAGTCTGGAAGGATTTTAAACCACTATCATCGTAGATATCTCCCAGAGTGTTCACTTTATTATGAGTCCATTGCAGGTAATGAAATGGAGTACAGCCTGACAAGAGATTATTATTGTGGAAAGTAGGCGAATGCATATGCCATATTTTAACTAGTTGTGAATGTCTTTCAACATCCCTCCATGTGGAGAGGAGGTGGGTTACAATGGGACCAAACAGAGATTTACACTGCCTGACAAACTAGATGCTTCAATTTATACGGATAAACAATCGATTCCTCAATTGCTCTCCAAGACACAGAAGCGTCAGGATCAAACCAAACTGATAAAGGGCTTGAGCACACAGTCTAAAATTAGGGAAAGAAAGACCTCCATGTAATCTACATCGCTGTAAGGTAGTCAGTTTAATGAGGATGTTTCCCATCCCATATATACCGTGAGACACATGCATCAGGTTTGTTCCAACCGGTGGAGCGAGAGGAATCATGGAAGAAAATAAATTAATACGTGGGAGAACATTCATTGTAATCACCGATATACGAGCCTGAAAAGTAGTAGGAAGACGAGACCAATTTTCCAAATTTGAGGATACTTTGGCTAGAATACCATTATAGTTTTTTGAGAGGATTTCCTGCAGGGAATGAAAAACATCTATCCCCAAGAACTTAAAGTTTTGAACCAATGGAATCAATTTTAGAATTGAGAGGAAGTAGACATGACTTACTTAGCATATAATTTAACATCAGTCCATATCAAAGTAAGTGGCCGGTAACTAGAACAAGACGTCGGATTTTTAGCTTTTTTTAACAAGAGAGAAATAGCAGCTATATTAATAAATGGGTGAAATGAGCCTTGAGTAACTGAAAAATGTATCATATCTAACATGAGGGGGCCTAAATCTGACCAAAAAGTAGTGTACAATTCGGTTGGAATGCCATCTATGCCTGCCATACCGCCATGATTTTACTGAGAGTATTGTCTGAGAAACAACGCTATTATCTCTAGTCAGATTCTGGAGCTGTGATTCCAGTTCAACTATCTTTTTGTGTTGGTTTTTCTGAAGGAAAGAGGCTTATGAAATGATGAGTTATTCCTTATAAATCCTTTAACCGCAATTCCAAAGTGTTTGAGGATCATCCACTGAACCTTGGTTAATTTCAATAAACTCAAATTTATTTCTGAATTGACTGAAAAAAATTCTCATCCTGTAACAATTTAGGGTTAAATCGCCATCTAGTGGCACGAGATGCACCTGCAACTCCTCCAGCCGCCTCAAAAGAATATTTATGTTCACAGTATTAAAAGCGGATGATTCAGGTACTTTCCAACTTTATCCATTAGAGTGAGGGCGGCATCTTCAGCTCTACAGGCAAACTGCAGAGGATCTAGTTTCCCAAACACTGCTTGGGAGAGTTGTTGACGAACCACAACCCAGTCTCTCCATGCACTTACAGAGCACAGATGTTAAAGCCACTGGTCTGTCGTCAATAACATCCTTAGTATGTGCCTTATTTGGCAGAAGAATAATAGTACTCTTTCCAGGCCTGAGGTACGACATTACAATCTAACGACAGCTGAAAAAGCGGTGTTGCACATTCCCTCAACACCTTCCCCTTTATTCCATCAGGCCCTGTTGTCTTTTGAGGTTTAACTCTTAAAACCTTTTCCACTGTCTTTTCCTCCATTATTAGTGCCCTGTTGGGAGTCCATTTCTCATCAGAATTACTATTAAAACGAGCATAAAACCGATTCAATTCAGTGGCCAAACAGGCAGAATCAGGACACTGAAGGTGATGTTGCCTCCGATTACTCCCATCATACTATTTAACCCTCGCCAGGCCAAACGCACATTTCCCACTTTAAACTTTTCCTCAACCTCAAGCAGTTTAGCTTCCCTAGTTTTTTGCAAGAGTTTAACACCATGTTTATCTCCATTTAAAAAAGCTATTTTTTTTAAAGATTCAAGCAGTGTTTAAGATCCTTTGTAACCCAAGGTTTGTTATTAGGGTAACATTTTACACGTTTCTCAGGAATAAAACGTGTGCTAACGTCACATCGATTAAAATCTCCCAGCAGAAGCACCGGCTGATCACCAGCTCCGTTTGCTGTGTTATTAAACGTGTTCTCAGCAGCAAGCATAAAATCAGGTCCTGGAACATACACCAGTATCACTGTAATTTGGGTACATTTTCGTGGAAGATAATGTGGACGAAAGGAAACCACCATGATTTCATAGTGTTTTGAACACTTGGTTTCCCTCAGTTTAAAGTTCGTCGCCCATCTTATATTTACAGCCATACAAAGCCCCCCACCAACTGTTCTCTGAGTTTTATGAGTATCCCGGCCAAACCGAATCAAAGTAAAACCATCCAGATGAAAGTCCTCTGTTTCCTGTGAGAGCCAAGTAAAACAAAAAAGGCTTGTGCAACAATAATCCTCATTATATCTGATTAATGCAGACAGTCGAGTTTATTCCTCAGAGATCTGACATTTGATAAGATGATGTAAGGGCAGCCCACAGCCTCTTCTCCGTAGCCTTTCACGTATTCCTCCTCTCCATCCCCTTTTCCTCCGTTTTCCTTTAGACTTTTTCCAACCAAGGCAACCAGGAGACATTATGGGACATCTTTAGAAAGCACGGAGTCCATAGGTGGCCAAACAGCAAACAAACGCAAGTCCAACAAAAGTTCCCACGAATAAAAGACGTTTTTTGTGACTAATGAACACACTCTTTGTCGGTGAACAGGTGCTTACCGGTATTGTCCATAAAGCCGAAACAGATGGTAAAGCAAACACCAGCAGGCCCAGAATTATCCAAAAACCAGCCATCAGGTATAAAGACAAAATTTTAAGTAAATAAAAACACTTAATACAAAACAATCAAACAAACACAGAGCCTGAGTCACGAGTCGCACAAACAGTGTTGCGCCCCAGAAGTTAAAGTCTTCTGCACCAATTTAGTATCCAAAGATGAGCGAGACGCCACTTCATAAACTTATTATCATAACAAACCTTGATCTGCCAGCACCCCTTAATATGATCCGTGGCGTCAACAAAAACCTGCACATTACTGAAGAACCAACATTGGCCCCAAAATCACATATTGACTAGGTAGTGTCTCCATTAAAAATAAATAAATAAAGATAGAAAGAAAGAAAGAAAGAAAGAAAGAAAGAAAGAGACAGAAAAAGAGATGTATGCTGTATGCACAATGAAAGCTTCTAGTAACTATGAATTAAGAAGTGAACATTAAAGTGAACAGTGAAACATCTCTTCTCCGATTAGACAGCAGATGTCCAGCTGAAGCTCACTGAGAGTCGGTGGATGAATGGGATCTGAGAAAAACTCTTGCTTCTTCTGGGGAGTATAGCATTTTAGGTTCACCTTGATTGAGAATGACCTTCAGCGTTGCAGGATAAAGAAGAAAATTTCCTTCCTAACTGGCGCAAATGCACTTCTTTTTGCGGTGATCGGAGAAAAATCTGTAAAGACAGACAGCATTGCTCCGTTGGATGTTTTCACCGGGGCGTGAAGTCTGGCGGCTCGCAGAATGAGCTCCCTGTCCGTGCACCGTAACAGTTTAAAGATGAAAACCCATGGTCTAGCGCGATCTGAGGAGAGCCTTGTGTACACGCGATGCGCTCGCTCCACTTCAGTCTCTTTGCCCGCCAGAGACAGAGACACGTCGGTAGCAATCTTTTCCAAATTCCCACAGGGTCGTCCTTTTAGGAACCTTCAGGCAATCCGACCAGACGCAGATTGCTGCACCTACTGCGATCCTGTAAGTCCACAACCTGTTGCTCGAGCGCGGCTACACGCCTATCGTGATCTGGGACAACTTTCTTTTGTTCTCTCATCTCCCCTGAAAGAAGATCCAATTTAGAGCATAGCGACTGAACAACTGACATGTGAAGCGAACTCGTTCCGCATCGCCATCAACATTCATGAGCACGTCACATGACTCCTGATTCTTGAACAGCGCTGATTGGCCATAGTGTTCACACACTCAACAGATATGACTGTGATTGACTAAAATGATCGATACTTTAGAAAACTCTTCTGAAATTCATACTTATACTTCTATTTAATTGAAGTGTCAAACTGCAATCTCATCCTCAATGCAAAGGGATGGACTCTGAGTGTAGTGAGTCTCCATCCCAGAGAAAGCGGACTGACCAAGTTTGTAACAAGGTTAGTCTCCGGCGAGCAAACCGTCACTTCAAGGTACTTTTATCTGTGTTCCAGATCTTAGGAGCCTTTGGTGCTCCAGTAAATCAGCGTCCTGCAGCGCTTCGCCTTCAAACTGTTCAGACGGATTCCCCAAAAAAAGGCTTGTTAGAGTCACTGATGAAAATTTGCAGCACTTGCCAAGATCTGACAAAAGGTCAAATGATTGACATGATAATCCAATACTGATTTTTACAAAAACATCTAAATCTCTTTCATGTTCTGTACTGTTCAAAATTTTCTGGGTTCAATCAACAACATTTGTGGCATAATATTAATTACCACAAAAAAATTTAAATCTTTCAGCTGGTGTTCTTCAAAAGCAGCAGAACTAGAGGTTGGGTTAGGCTGAGGCTCTTACAGGACCGGCGGAGCGAGACCGTCCTCTGGTGGCGTCACACTTACCAGCATTATTGAGCGCGCTGCCGGTGGATGTAGAGACCTGGAGGAGACGCGGGTCAATGAAGGGCGTGAAAGACGAGGAAGACTTGTGCTTCGGCACGGTGGGAGTCTGTGAGAACACCACGAGCAAAGAGTGAGAAAATACCAAAACCAACAGTTATACCTCAGTGTTAAAGAGCAGAATAACACTATTACAATTAATAAACTAGAGAATGCTTAAATGTTCAATGTGTGTAAAAAGCTAAGGACTAACAGTCTAACAGTGACAACTAAACACACAGATGACAAAACATGCTGAATGACTTGATGGTGGTTGGTGGAAAAATTGATGAATTGACTGATAATTCTAAGAAAGAGTAAAAAGCGGGGGAAATGGATGCAAGCAAGCTGAAGGAAAAACCCTTCTGAGAAAAGCATGTGTCTTTTCTAGGTTTCTGGGGCTCAGTTACAAAATAAAAAGTTGTTAAAATCAATAAACAAACTTCCTGCTTAGTGCAAAATAGTGCTGAACTTCATTAGAAATTTACCTAAAAATTAACCATGACAATGTTGTTTACTAACATATCAAGTTAAAAAAAATTTACACACACATACAGTACATACAAATACATATACATATATATATATATATATATATATACATATATACACACACACACACTAATAATAGTATGCGTGTTCCCTTTTTAGATATACATACCTAACCTTTATTTTTCTTTACTGTTACAAACCTAAACTTCTGAAAATTACGCATTGCGCCTCATGGATCAATTTTGGGTCCTCTATCGTTTAATCTATACGTGCTTCCTTTAGCTCAAACCTACTGGACTGCATAAAACTGTGCATGTCACAGAACTTTCTTCAGCTAAACAAAGACAAGACAGAGGTACTCGTCATCGCTAATGATGTGCAAAGAGCATCTCTCCCTCTATATCTCGACTCTCTATCACTAAAAGCTAGGGCTGGGAAAATAAATCGATGCATCGCGAATCGAGAAATGATTCTGCATCGATTCTGAGATTTCCCGAATGCATCGTGATTCTTTCTGGAGTGGATTCTGAGCTTCGTTTTGAGCAGCAGGTGGTGCAGCATGCTTCAGAATCAGCCGTACTCTGCTTGTTTCCAATCCTTACACACTTCAACCTAAAATAATCATTCATAAGATTCGAAAAGACTGAAGCGAATTACAAGGGTGTTCACATTGGGCTGCGCTTACATTAATCTGGCGTCATAAAAGCATTCGTGAAACTCAGCCGAACACACAAGCCCTCTTCAGCGCTCTTCTTCATCAGTGTTTGAGTGTGCGGATAAAAACTAGAGCAGAGCGCCATCTGCTGTTAAAATATAAACTCAGAATCCATTCCAGAGAGAATCACGATGCATTCGGAAGATCTCAGAATACATCCACGAATAGATTCTGCATCAGTTTATCATCACAGCCCTATTAACAGCAAGTAACCAGGTCAACAACTCAGGAATCATGTTTTAAAGTGATCTCAGTTTAAAAAAAAAACAAAAAACATACTAGCACTGTTACTAAAACCTGTCATCACCTCAGAAACATCTCCAAAGTATGTGATATTCTCTTCCCTTCTCAATTCTACGTCTGCTTGACCTCATCAGTGAAGGATGAGTGAAGGTAGAGAGCTTCTCAGGTTAACAGCCATCTAAAGCTCACTGCGGCTGCACAAAGATTCAGATGCCGGGGAAGACTGTTAGACCTTGTGTTGTTTGTGGTCAGTTCATCATGTCTACACCGGACCTGAGCAGCAGCACACTGAGTAGCATCAGAAGCAGATCCATTATAATGGATTCAGATGGATACAGACACATGGCCTGTACTATATATATGACATACTCCACTCGCTTGAGCTACAACAGGACGAGTCGGGGAGTTAACCTCGAACTGAAACGGGCAAACGCTACTGCTTCTGTGTTAATCAGCCGTACAAGCCACCAACTATTTTTTTCCAAGCTGCTTCTGTTAGAAACTTTACAATTTTTTTAATTCAGATGTTCAAATAAAAACTATTGCTAGACATGCAGTCAGTCACATGTTTCATTTCAGCCAGTAAACACTTATTGGGGGGAAAAAAAGCCTTTTGCACATCTGCTTGAGCATGTGTTATCACGTCTGACTGGCTCATCAGTTAAGTGTTATTCACCAGTTAATGATGCTGGTTAATCAGAAGAAGCTGTTAGAAGTTTGCTAAGAGAATTAGTAGCATCGTGAAGAGACAGCGAAGACCTCCCACCATCAGAACAGCAGAGAAGCACTAGACTGCGGCTCTACTGCGCTGCGTACCTCGGCTAGGCACGGGACTCTGTCCGAGGGAGTGAGGGGGGACAGGGCAGGGCTGCTGGGGGCGGAGGAGGACGGGGGGGAGCGCGCGCTCTGCTGGAGCAGGTCGGGCAGGCCCCTAATGCAGTTCCTCTGCCCAATCTCTACAGGACTGGGACTCCAGCCTGAGCCCAGCACTGTCACAGGCCCTGCTCTCTGGAACTGAGAAAGGCAAACGTCTGGGTCCATGCATGTGCAACGCTTCACGTCAACGCTCTTTACCTTCGCTGCGGTAAACTTGCAATTATCAAAAGGTTTTTTTATAATAAACAGTAACATTCTAATATCACCTGAACAGAAAGAAATAAAACATTCGTAATTCACAGAAAACAAGGACTATGAAGAAATTATGAAATAAAGGAACAGTAACAATGGCCAAACAGAATGGAAAGAATAACATAATAAATGTTCAACAGTTGTGTTTTACAGTAGTATGTGAACATTATAGTTCTGCTGTTACATGAGATGGGATGAGATGAGAAACAGACAAATCAGCCGAATCCATCCGTCCCACGATCAGTAATCACTGCATCATTTACTGCCACATTTTATATTAGGTGTCTTTACCTACGAAAGTCCTTTTGTACGTGCATTTGGTGCAATGTACGGCTGGTGTTCTGAGGCTGGGATACAGGCTCAACAGATGCAATCACTTGCCAGTACTTTACAAAAATAAGCATCTGATACTTACTGTGCATATTCACAGTAAGTGTATTGATAGCTTTTAGTCACGTGACCGAATCGCCTTCGATTATGAACGTGATATTGCGTAGCTTGTCAGTGAACTACGGCTCTGTGTAGTAAATGCCGCTCCATCTGAAAGCAGGTGATGGTGATTTACTACTAATCACGAAACCGGCTTTACTGACGAGATGCGCATGATAATCTAATTCAATTAATTGCACAGCGCTACTGAAGACACTGATGAGCTTGTTCAGGTGTGTTTGATTAGGGCTGGACCGAACTCACCTACCCCTGCTATAGCAGGTAAAGACACCTACTACAAAGCGTAGAATTGCAGTGGTCATGATGCTGTGTCCAGCAGGAGGCTGGTGGGGGTGGGTGTGTGTGTGTGTGTGTGTGTGTGTGTGTGTGTGGCACCTGTCTCATGACCAGCGTGCTGTCTTTGCATGGCGTAGAGGAGGCGTCGTTGTCCTGGACGACCATGGTCTTGGCTGCTTCCATCTCTCCATTACTGAGTCTGGACGAGCTGTCAATCACAGAATGACCTGAGCTCATTACACACGCTTTCAAAACCTGCTCTGAACACTCATGTGCTTCTGTCTTCTCTCCTGAGGCCACAAGAGGGTGCATCCAGCAAAATATTACGAATGCACGTTTATTCGAAAAGCAACAAAATAACATGACTATCTGTGAAGAAAGTGCATAATGTTTATAAAAAATATAATGAATTAAGTTGCTTAAACAATAATACACAAAACAGCATCATGTATGGGATGAAAAGCCAATCACACAGAGTACTTTTTTCATTTAAAAACATGAGATGCAGTGGGAGGAAAAATAAAGTCTTGAGCTGAACACTAATTTTACATGGTTTTCTAAACATGCGGCTCTCGTGTGAGGCACGAGTGCAGCGGTGATGGATGTCACTCTTGTTAAAAAATGTGATAAATATGCGTTCTGTGTGAACGGCTTGGTTTCAGTTTTGACGTCAACAACATTATCTCCACATCGATGTTCTCTTTTTCCGCTATATTTTGAATGAACAGCGCCGCATCCAGTGGCTTCAGCTGGACAGACTCACAGAAGCATTACAATGAAACGACACCTACATCGTCATCGCATCTCGTGCGTCACTGAGAATAAGGCTGTCTGACGCACACCAAACATTCAAATGCAGCTTTTGGCATTAAAATGTGGATTTTTATTTTAAATGAAGAATATTCTAAATTGTGATGATTATTTGCCGTGAGCTGTGATGGTCAGCGATGCCTACCCAGCGCGGGAGTCCTCGGGGCCGGACGTCGACTCCTCTCCCGCCTCCTGATCCACCTCCTCGTCGTCCTCGTCGTCGGTGGTGCCGGAGTCGTCGCTGGAGGACGAGTACTCGGTGGCTTTGTGCTGCGGCCGCACGTCCTCCACCGCACGCAGCTCCTTCGCCAGCGCCGTCAGATCCTGCCAACAGCGCTCTCCGTTACACAGCTGTGATTACACGCCGACTCTTTCCCTGCCTCCGCCGTCCTCGTCTTGCTCAGGCCGGTCCACACTAATATGTTTGTCTAAACACAATTTTCTCTCCATTCTGGCCTTCCGTCCACACCGAGACAGCGCTTTTGCCAAGAAAAGCCAAGCGTTTCGAAAACACTCTCCAAAGTGGATCAAATTGAAAACTCTGTTGTCACGTGTGGACTGTGAAAACAGAGTCTTTTGAAAACGATGCCGCATGTTTAGTCATGCGATGTATATTTTATCTATCTATCTATATCTATCTACCTACCTACCTACCTATCTATCTATACCGGTATTGTGGCTTAAGAAGTGATTTTATCATATAACGTCCACTGAAACGGTGAGTACCTGAACACTTTAAAGGGGCGACGAGTGGAACATGTTTTTGTGGTAATTAAGTCACATGTGTGACCCGTGATGGCAACATGAGTCAGAATGAGCAAGTTTTCAACAACTAGTTATTTATTTTCATATTCTCCATTAAAATACTTTCAAAATGACACGTGACTTGTTGGAATCGGACTAAAAAGACAGCGACAGCCGTTTGAAGGCGAGAGTCAGCAGAGCTGATTTAGAGAAAAATAGAGTTAAAGTTTTCTGAAGATCTCAAAGCAAAATCACCAAGCATTGTTGCATATTTTCTTCCAATTCTTGTCTTAATAATAATTACTATATTATTAATCACAACATAGCCATTTTTATTTTATTTTTGTTATTAAAAATAATTTAATTTTTTTTTAACTCTACATCTACAAAATGATGAATAAAGAATGTGCATCATTGTTTCTGCTTTTATTCAATTTATGAAGTTGATGTAAACTGAATCATAATGTATTATATGGTAATAATACAATAATATACTATTTTGTATCTGCAACTTGTATAGTTTTATTGTATATAAAAAACTAAAAATACCATCAATACAGACACTGCATATCTAGTTTCTCAGTGACACGCCCCCAACTCAGAAACGCAGGGCTTAAAGAAAATTTGGTAATAATGTCTTTGTGCAGGCGCTCGTGTGCGTTCAACTCGTGAACACGATCTACCCGACGTGACTTTAACACACCACACTTTACGGAGACATCACGCGCTCGTGGAGAGGCACGTCTTATGCACACGTCTGTCAGCGCGATCGTCTCGTTTTCATCAGCATGGGGTTTAAAAATCATTCGGACTCGTGTCATGGAGAATTCAATATGAATATTCACAAAGCTTTGCAACAATAGACCTACAGCTTGAGAAGCAGGCGCCCAGAAGCAGAAAACATACAAATAAAGATCATTTCAGATGTTTAATTAGTATTTGGAGCACTGAGATCACTAGAAGAGAGCTCAATGAACACATGTTGTGAAAACCTCAAATTCAACCAAATCTGACATTGTTTCACTTTTTGTGCCTGCAGCTCAAAACGAGAGCGTGTGCTCCGTCAGCCAGCACGGGTCAGAGATGCTGCAACCCGCCCCTCAGCGGACCTGACCCTCGGGAGGAAGTGAAGAAGAGTGCACTGCTGATGAAGCTGGCTGTGGTGTGTGTGTAACGGGTCAGGGGTCAGCGCGTGGTGTGTGTGTGTGTGTGACAGGTCAGGGATCAGCGCATGGTGTGTGTGTGTGTGTGTGTGTGACAGGTCAGGGGTCAGCACGTGGGTGTGTGTGTGTGTGTGTGACAGGTCAGGGATCAGCGCATGTGTGTGTGTGTGTGTGTGTGTGACAGGTCAGGGATCAGCAGTGGTGTGTGTGTGTGTGTGTGACAGGTCAGGGTCAGCGCGTGGTGTGTGTGTGTGTGTGTGTGTGACAGGTCAGGGGTCAGCGCGTGGTGTGTGTGTGTGTGTGTGTGACAGGTCAGGGATCAGCACATGGTGTGTGTGTGTGTGTGTGTGTGTGACAGGTCAGGGATCAGCGCGTGGTGTGTGTGTGTGTGTGTGACAGGTCAGGGGTCAGCGCGTGGTGTGTGTGTGTGTGTGTGTGACAGGTCAGGGTCAGCGCGTGGTGTGTGTGTGTGTGTGTGTGTGTGTGTGACAGGTCAGGGATCAGCGCGTGGTGTGTGTGTGTGTGTGTGTGTGTGACAGGTCAGGGGTCAGCGCGTGGTGTGTGTGTGTGTGTGTGACAGGTCAGGGATCAGCGCGTGGTGTGTGTGTGTGTGTGTGTGTGTGTGACAGGTCAGGGATCAGCGCGTGGTGTGTGTGTGTGTGTGTGTGTGACAGGTCAGGGGTCAGCGCGTGGTGTGTGTGTGTGTGTGACAGGTCAGGGATCAGCGCGTGGTGTGTGTGTGTGTGTGTGTGTGTGTGTGTGTGTGGGACAGGTCAGGGGTCAGTGTGTGTGTGTGTGTGTGTGTGTGTGTGACAGGTCAGGGTCAGAGCGTGGTGTGTGTGTGTGTGTGACAGGTCAGGGATCAGCGCATGGTGTGTGTGTGTGTGTGTGTGTGTGTGTGTGACAGGTCAGGGGTCAGAGTGTGGTGTGTGTGTGTGTGTGACAGGTCAGGGATCAGCGCGTGGTGTGTGTGTGTGTGACAGGTCAGGGGTCAGCTAGTGGTGTGTGGCAGGTCAGGGGTCAGCTAGTGGTGTATGTGTGACAGGTCAGGGGTCAGCGCGTGGTGTGTGTGTGGCAGGTCAGGGGTCAGCGCGTGGTGTGTGTGTGTGGCAGGTCAGGGGTCAGCGAGCGGTGTGTGTGTGGCAGGTCAGGGTCAGCTAGTGTGTGTGTGACAGGTCAGGGGTCAGCGCGCGGTGTGTGTGTGACAGGTCAGGGGTCAGCTAGTGTGTGTGTGTGTGGCAGGTCAGGGGTCAGCTAGTGGTGTGTGTGTGTGGCAGGTCAGGGGTCAGCGAGTGTTGTGTGTGTGTGGCAGGTCAGGTGTCAGCTAGTGGTGTGTGTGTGTGTGTGGTCAGCATGTTGTGTGTGTGGCAGGTCAGGGGTCAGCTAGTGGTGTGTGTGTGACAGGTCAGGGGTCAGCGAGTGGTGTGTGTGTGTGGCAGGTCAGGGGTCAGCGAGTGGTGTGTGTGTGTGTGTGGCAGGTCAGGGTCAGCTAGTGGTGTGTGTGTGTGGCAGGTCAGGGGTCAGCGGTGTTGTGTGTGTGTGGCAGGTCAGGGGTCAGCTAGTGGTGTGTGTGTGTGGGCAGGTCAGGGGTCAGCGAGTGGTGTGTGTGTGGCAGGTCAGGGGTCAGCGAGTGTTGTGTGTGTGTGGCAGGTCAGGGGTCAGTGAGTGGTGTGTGTGTGTGGGGCAGGTCAGGGATCAGCGCGTGTTGTGTGTGTGTGTGCAGGTCAGGGGTCAGCTAGTGGTGTGTGTGTGTGTGTGTGTGTGTGTATGTGTGTGGCAGGTCAGGGGTCAGCGAGTGGTGTGTGTGTGTGGCAGGTCAGGGGTCAGCGAGTGTGTGTGTGTGTGTGTGGCAGGTCAGGGGTCAGCGTGTGTGTGTGTGTGACAGGTCAGGGGTCAGCGAGTGGTGTGTGTGTGACAGGTCAGGGGTCAGCGAGTGGTGTGTGTGTGTGTGGCAGGTCAGGGGTCAGCGTGTGTGTGTGTGTGTGTGTGTGTGTGTGTGGGACAGGGGTCAGCGTGGTGTGTGTGTGTGTGCAGGTCAGGGGTCAGCGAGTGGTGTGTGTGTGTGTGGCAGGTCAGGGGTCAGCGTGTGGTGTGTGTGTGGCAGGTCAGGGGTCAGCGCGTGGTGTGTGTGTGACAGGTCAGGGGTCAGCGCGTGGTGTGTGTGTGTGTGCAGGTCAGGGGTCAGCGTGTGTGTGTGTGTGTGTGTGTGTGTGACAGGTCAGGGGTCAGCGTGTGGTGTGTGTGTGACAGGTCAGGGGTCAGCGACGTGGTGTGTGGCAGGTCAGGGGTCAGCGCGTGGTGTGTGCGTGTGTGGCAGGTCAGGGGTCAGCGCGTGGTGTGTGTGACAGGTCAGGGGTCAGCGCGTGGTGTGTGTGTGACAGGTCAGGGGTCAGCGTGTGGTGTGTGTGTGTGTGTGTGACAGGTCAGGGGTCAGCACGTGGTGTGTGGCAGGTCAGGGGTCAGCGCGTGGTGTGTGCGCGTGTGGCAGGTCAGGGGTCAGCGCGTGGTGTGTGTGACAGGTCAGGGGTCAGCGCGTGGTGTGTGTGTGACAGGTCAGGGGTCAGCGAGTGGTGTGTGTGTGTGTGTGACAGGGCAGGGGTCAGCGAGTGGTGTGTGTGTGTGGCAGGTCAGGGGTCAGCGTGTGGTGTGTGTGTGACAGGTCAGGGGTCAGCGCGTGGTGTGTGTGGGCTCACCTGCGGGTCGCTGCTGTTGCTGCCGTTGGAGAAGGGCTCTGATGACCGCGGGGGCACGGCCGGAGGCTGCTTCTGCAGGACCGCAGCCTGAGGAGAGCCCTGCACGCTCCTGCGGTGACGCTCGTCCACCTGCACACACAGCAGCGCTCACGCTCAACACATCTGTGCTGCTTTAAACACCTCACAACAAACACTTGTGCTGCAGAGACAGGGGCTGAACGTATTAAAGCACAAACACCTCAATAATCCGAGCCAGAAATACTGTAATCCAGCTGTTTTAACAGCAATTACAGGATGTTTTGCTCAGTGGTTTCTAATAAAGAGAGCAGGTCTTTTGTCAAATTCTTTTTGCATTTTATGAATCGCAAAGCAGCACGGTTTCAGCTAAAAATAATATTCTTTACTGTTCTACTGAAGAAAAACAGTCACCTGCATCTCAAATGGCCTGAGGATGAGTAAATTAACAGCACAATTTCATTTTTGCTCACTAACAGTAATGTTCACAAAAGTGCACAAGTTCTCTATTAATGTTAGTAAATGGCTAACAAATCTGTGTGCTTCTTAATATTGACTTTTATTTTGACAGCTGCAGATACGCAAGACATGCTCTCCAACACAGAATACTGCTTTAACCCAAAATAAATCATACTAGCTGTCATCTGCTGTATTAATCTAGTTCTACAGTGACTCATGATCAGTAATAACTGGAGCACTGAACGCATGGCGCAGCGGCAGAGAAAGACGAGCTAGATCGTCCCTGCGCTCTCGTCTCACGTGTTGGACTGCAGGGGTCTGACTCGTGTGGAGGTCAGTGTGACGTCTCTCACCAGAAGCATGGCCTGCTCGTGAAGCAGCTGCTGCTGCAGGATCTCCAGGTGCCTCTGCTCCTCCTCCAGCTGCCGGCGGATGTACTCCTGTCCACACACACACACACACACACACAGGTGAGCTCCGGCCCGACACACTCCAGCGCTCAGGCCGATGGTCAGTGGGGTAAAACAGAGCTTCATTCCGGCGATTGCACATATTTGACATGTGATCGTACAACTATCCATCATCTCTGTTTCCATTCAATAATGACATCACTCTGTAAACCCAATCAGCCCTCCCGAGCTAGGGGGCATAATGAAGCAAACGCGAGTGGATTTGCGTGAACGGACAGAACTGACTGACCTCAGTCTTACACTCGTTGCTCTGACGTGCTGCGGTGTGTCCTGAGGGCATCATTAGCTCTATTCATTACTGTGGACTTTATTTTATTTTAAAATTGTGTTTTGAATGCAAAAGCATGTGTGAATGTAATAACTTTAGATATTCCCACAAAATACACATTACACAGCTCTTAAAACTTTAAAGGGTTAATTCACCCAAAAATGAAAGTCTGTCATTAATTACTCACCCTCGTGTCGTTCCAAACCCGTGAGACCGTCGCTCATCTTCGGAAACACAGATTAAGATATTTCTGATGAAATCCGAGAGCTCTCTGAGCCTCCAGCAAGGACATTACCACGATTAACGCACAGAGACGTCTCGAGGACGTCGGTGAAAGAGTCCGTGACATCAGGGTTCAACCGTAATTTTATGAAACTCGTTGCACTGCTGTCTGTGGAGCGTCAGAAAGCTCTTGGACTCTTCAAGTTATTTTAACTTGTGTTCCGAAGATGAAGAAAAGAGGTGAGTATGAC
This sequence comes from Acrossocheilus wenchowensis, assembly GCA_029620275.1. Lineage (NCBI taxonomy): Eukaryota > Metazoa > Chordata > Actinopteri > Cypriniformes > Cyprinidae > Acrossocheilus > Acrossocheilus wenchowensis. Next base: position 36,848,730 of record CM056144.1, on the reverse strand, counting down.
ATGAGGGTGAGTAATTAATGACAATGTTCATTTTTGGTGAATGATCCTAAAAACTGAACACACAATGTGTGTCTGTTGATGCGGTCGGGAACACCAGCTCCGTCAGACACCTACACTCATTACACTAGTCTCAAAAACTTAGTCATCTCATTTGTTTTCTCAAAGACTAGTCATAACTTCTTAAAGTCCGTTAAAATCCACTGAAAGATTCACATAAAAAAACATGCAATTTAAATGTTTCTATGCAAAAGGTTTTTTTGGGGGGTGTTTATTACATCTAAAAATAAACAGAAGTTGGATATGGACTCTGTTAATTTCTGCCTTTAATATAAGATTACATTAATTTACCAACTCACAGCTTTAGTTCAGAGACTGTTTTCTTCATGTACTTGAAGTTTATGGAAGCAAACAGACACTGAACAAATCAAGAGCGTGTGAATGAGAGCGGATTATATTTGTGAAATCAGAGCCGGCTGTAGAGTAGGAGCCGGTCTCTCAGAGAGCTCGCGTGGAGGACACACACACACACACACACACACCTGCTCGCGGTCAGCCCTCCTCTTCTCCTCCTCGGCTCTTCGGCGCTCCTCCTCCTTGCGCCTCCTCTCCATCTCTTCCAGGCGTCTCTTCTCCTCCTGCTCTCTCCTCCTCTGCTCTCGCTCCTGCTGCCTCCTCATCTCTCGCTCGCGTCTCTGTTGCTGCAGGACACGAGAGCGACGTACAGTCATTACTGCTCTTACGCTCAACACTGCCAAGTATTTCCACTTTAAGCTTCAACATAAAAGAAAGAGAGTCTATACAGTTCCTTGTCATTCAGCACACATCCGCAGAGCTGAGAGACCGGTGAGGTCACATAACTGACAGAGAGAACACTTATTCAAGTTTTAATTCAATAAAAGAATGACATGTCACAGAAGTGACTGATTTCACTTTCAAAACTGCACTTCTGTCAGAGAGGGGAAGTGTTTCTGCTGCAGTATGGCACGCTCCGGTCGGATCAGGTTCAGATTGTTAAAGACTACCACATCGTGACGTACGATGTACAGAGTTTACGATCATGTGACCTGCGCTTTTTCAAGATGATTTTTGGATTGCATACCCTAACAGTGTCCTAACTACACGCGATCTGTCGGTCAACACCAGACGCCACAGCTTCAATCAAACATCACAGCCAATCAGAAGCGTGTGTGGGCGGAGCCTCTCTGGAACGCTCTGCATTCGCAGCGAAATGGATACGTTTCTAATCTAATTCAGAAATATTAAACCTTTTTAACATCATTAAATGTACATAGTGAGTGACTGAGACATCTCTGTTATGGAATGCACTCGTTGGTTCGTTGTTAACATACATGTTTGTTTACATTTATTTTCAAGATCTGAGGTAATTATCTATTGTTGCTTTCAGTATGGCTATAAATGTCACACAATATGATATTCAAACTCACATTAGACATGTTTAACTTTGAATAAAGCACATATTTAGTACCTGAGATTATGTACTGTTATTAGTTTGTATGTTGTTGCTCGTGCCACGATGTCGTGGAAATAGAAACCGTTTCTAAAATAGAAATTTCACGTGTCGCCATCACGGCTAGTTAGGACAAAAACTCAGATTAACATGGAAAAAGATACCTTTTATCGCGCGTTGCGTGTAGTTAGGACACGGTGTAAGAGCCAATCAGAGATCTCTGCCTGACCTATCCTTTACTACGACATATTGAGCACGAGCTGGACGAGGATCAGACGTATTCTGGTGATTTATATGGTTGAGCATGGCTCCTGTGCTCAGCAGAGTAGTCCGGCACTGATCATATCAGTCAAATCAAGGCATTCTAGTGGAGTGTATAGTGTTTCCGCCGGAATCACAGGATGGGTGTGTTTTCTCACAGACCTCCTCCAGACGCCTCCTCTGCTCCTTCTGCTGCTCGATGCGCTTCTGTCGCTCGGCCAGCAGCTGCCGCTTGTACTCCTCCTGCTCGCGGAGCTGCTGCTCCTGGAGGAGCTGCTGGCGTCTCAGAGCCTCCGAGCGCTCCTTATTCTCCTGCTGCAGACGGATGAAGTCCCGCCGCAGAGTCGACTCGCCCGGCACGTTCACGATCGAGCTGCCACACACACACACAGTTACATACTGTTCACCTGTCAAGGGGTCATGAACTCAGAGACCAAAATTCCCTTGATCTTTTGACATATAAAATGTCCTTGTACTATAAAAAACATCCTCTAACTTTCTCGTTAGTCTAAAATGGCTTATATTGAAGCCAGTTTGCCAAAACCACAGCTTGGAATGTAATAGTATGATGTAATAGTGTGGATAAGCACCGCCTCCACAGAAGATCAACGCCTGCTTCTACAGCACTGCCTCTTTAGCCCCGCCCACTGATTCTACAGCACTAGCGTGGATTTGTTTACCGAAGGTGTGCATTATTTTCTAATAATTCATCAGACCGAAGTCAATTATTCCGCTTATACTACGGTTACTACACCTCAATGATTTATTTCAACGCATTTGTCTGGTTTTGTACTTAAAACACTATCGTGAGTAAGATTAATTTCTTCTGCATCTCATCCAACAGTTTGAGCCGTTGATAGCAGACTAATGCAGTTAATAACTTTGTTATGAAAGAGAGAGAGAGAGAGAGAGACTCTGTGAGTCTGTTCATCTCTTAAGTGTTCGACAGCAGTGTCTAGTTATAGTGAAACTAAGTTCAAGTTCATTTTCAGTTAATGACCCCTTTAACAAAAATCACCCAATACAATCAAATAAAATCACAGACAATGAAACCTGTGACTCTTCCAGTCTTTTTCACAAAGACCAGCTTCTAACCAAAGAAAAATCAGTGTAAAAACTAGAGCTGAACATAAGAAGAAAACCATTTACAAATGTGTGTACAAATGTACTTAAAAACCGATTTTATTGTGTGTTTCCACAGTTTCTCTGTGACTGGTCTGACTGCAGCCTCTCTGAGAGGAGGACCGGTCCGATCGGGTCAGACTGCTGACCGGGAGCCAGAGCAGAGAGATAAAGAGAGCTGTGACACGCTGAAGACCAGTCGTGCCGCTGCATTCTGAGTCATCTGTAGAGGTTTGACTGTGTTTGATGGAAGTCCAGCCAGAAGAGCATTGCAGTAGTCCAGCCTAGAAATGACCAGGACCTGGACAAGAAGCTGTGCAGCATGCTCCGTCAGAAAGGGCTGATCTTTCTGATGTTGTGTAGAGCAAACCTGCAGGATCAGCCTTTTCAATCTGGTCATCAAAGATTACACCCACATAATTAATGTGAATTATGCATAATGAATAATTATTTCTAAAATGAGGATCATGGTAACCCACTACTAATAACTCAAGAATGATCAAATCCTTCTAAATTAACTACTAATTATTTGGATCAGTATTCCAAAGTGAAGATCACGGTAATGATTTAAGTGTTACCAAATCTAGTTAAATGAATTACTATTCAATACTTTACAAAAACCTCAAAAGCTTACAGTGATTTCCGTCATTAGGGAGTTATCATGATGTTCACTTTAGAATACTGATCCAAATAATTAGTAATTCCTTCTGAAGAATTTGGTAATACTTGAGTCATTACTAGTGGGTTACCATGACCTTTACTTTAGAATGAATTATACATTATGTATTATTCATATTTATAATAAACCAGTATAGAGTAGTTCTTGGGGAGGTATGAAAATAATAGTTACTGATCAGCTAATAGTGAACTACCACATTCGACTAAGCACTAACTCTTTGATCAGAGTTGCTTGTTAGTTACTAGTGTGCTAATATTGCGTTACTCATGTGTTCTTGTGTAGTTATTCATTAATGATGGAACAGTATTCTAAAGTGTTACCACTAGTTGTTCATGACGGTTCTCTACACACAGAAGAATTCTAGAACATGTGGTTCTCACTGAGTTGTTTTTCCATGTAAAGCAGCTAAAGGTTTGAAAAGTCTCTGAATCTAGCGACAAAGTCACCAAGTGGGCAACACTGTGCATCTCTATTTCTCCAACTACGGCCGAGGCGCCAGCTCAAACAGAAAACGCACGCTGCATTATTCACGCGTTAATAAAATTAATGCCGTTAAAATGAGTTTGCGTTAATGCGTTATTAACACATTAATTTTGACAACCCCACAATGAAGACAAACAATTCTCATTTCATGGAGTGTGTGAGTGAGTGTGTGTGTGTGTGTGTGTGTGTGTGTGTGTGCCTGTGCGTGCGTGTGCGTGTGTGTGCGTGTGTGTGTGCCTGTGTGTGCGTGCGTGTGTGTGTGTGTGTGTGTGTGTGTGTGCGCGTGTGTGTGTGTGTGAGATACCTGGGCTCTCCCTCCTGCTCCTGAGCCTCCTCCTCCTCTTCCTCGCTGCCGCTGTACTCGTACTCGGTCTCGTCTACGGCCGGAGCACAGGCGGTCAGTCACTCATTAACACATGCGAGCATGAGGTGTGGTGTGGTCAGTACCTTTCTCTCCGCGCTTCTTGCGGCAGCGGTCGAGGTGGTCCTTCAGCTGGATGCGCACCTGCCGCTCGTTGGGCTGGTCTCTGATGAAGGGGTGCTTCAGCAGCTGATCGGTGGGCGGCCGCTGCGTGTAGTTCTTCACCAGACAGCCCTCGATGAAGCTGAAGAACTTCTTAGACCTGTGAAGCACAGCACAGCGAGTCCTCAGCCCTGACCTTTCACCCTCCACACTAACTGCCCCGCAGCAGATGAAGCTACTGACCATTTCTTGGACTTGAGTCTGGGTGGAGGATTTCTGGGTATGAGAAAGAGCGCTCGCATGGGATGCATGTCGCACAACGCTGCAAAACACCAACACACACTCAATCAAACACAGCCGTCAGCTGAGCACAAGGTATAATGATGTCTCATATACTCCAGCTTCAACACGAGAGAGAGAGTAATGACACGCTACAGTACTTCTGCTGTGCTTTAACGAGGTCATGACATGAGAAACTATTATTTGAGTAACGACCCTCAGAAAACGGCTCGTTTTGGATCCGAGGGACAAGATGATGTCACTCCGTTGCAGTCGTTTGCATAAACACGCCTCCAGAGCGAGACATCGACGTAGACTCCACCCACTGGCGTTCAGTTGCTAACACTTGATCGCGCTGAATGAGAGTCGCATCAAAAGCAAATAGAAATCACAATCACTGCTATCCTGTCTGCACTGGACACAGTAACCAGATACGAGTCTGTCGTCGGGACGAATGAGTGAAAGAACGTTCGCTTCGACGCGTTTGGTTTAAACGGCTCTGTACAGATATCAGAAGGATCCCAGCGTGAGGAACAAGTGGATGGTGTATTTTTAATGGCGTCTCGGATCGTGTCGAGGGTTTTGTTTTGTACTCGAGGCTCAGTACGGAGAGACACGAAGAAACATCTGTTGAAAGATGAAGCAGAACTAGATCTGACTGCAGCTGCAGAGTAAATGATTTCATAAAGCTGTCTGGAAATGACCATGTTATTTTGATCATGTTGTCAAAACACTCAAAACATGCAATAGCCAGTGTTGCCAACTCCTTTTCAGAGAAAGTTGCTAAAGGAAGGTCAATTTGTTGCTAAAAGTTGCTAAATGACGTGTGATGTCATTGCGTAATCACGGCACAAAACTGTGTCATAACATCAAATCTATTATTTTATATATAGTTAATTTAGATTTGTTTGTAAAATAATATGCATAATATAAATTAAAATATAAATAACTATTTTAAAATACATTGAATTATTGAACACTTACACATTTTTGAATGATTACAATTTACGTTTTTATTTTTTTATTTTCATAGCTAGTAAATACAACACGTTCTCAACAATTATGCTTTAAGCAGTGTATTAGTACTTAATATGCTACACTCCAAGAAAAGTCTGTAAAAATAGGCACAATCTATCTTAATATGAAAGAATTTTCCATATCGGTTTCTTTATCTGCATTTTAAATTACGCATTGTGTTTTCAGGTTACAATGGATAACGTCCTGGAAAATTACTAGTAGCCAATCTTTTCCATTTTTCTTACAGCGTACTGATCAACAATCACAGGTACAAGCTACTAACAAAGTGGATCATAAATGAACAATTATTCAGTTATTATTATTATTAAATTGAAGGATTGTAAATAGCAGCTAACTCCGTTCACGTGATGCGTGTACTGCGAGGCATCTTTGGTTTCCTCTTTTTGTGTCATTTGGATGGAAAATGTGTGTCTTTATTGTCTGAGTCACTTATCAAAAGTTGCTAAAAGTTGCCAAATAAATTTTAAAAATGGCTAAATTTGTTGCTAGCTGCTTTAGGAAGAAAAAGTTGCTAGGGTCGCCTGAAAAGTTGCAAAATTTTTGCAACAAAATTGCTCAGTTGGCAACACTGGCAATAACGAGGAGGCGCTGATACTGTTTCCTGCGCCGTGACGTTAGCCAATCATAACAGCGGCTGATTACTGACAAGCCTTAAAGGACACGCCCCTTAAAACAGGTCGTTTTAGACAGAGGGTCAGAATGAGGGTTGAAAATAATTTAATAATTAATTTTTTGTGTGCAAAAAATGTATTAACATTATAAGTAAACCTCATAAAAAATGTCACGTCATGATCCCTTTAACAGTTCTCTTTCATAATAAGGAAAAGCGCAGCTTTCTTTGTGTTTTCAGTTTCCAGCTTTAAATGTATTAATTTGCTGTGAATTGGTCTGATGGTGGCAGCAGAAGAGGTGGTGTACTCACGAGGAGCGCCCTCGGCCATCTCTATGGCTGTGATGCCGCAGGACCACAGATCGCTCTGAAACACAGCACAGCACAGCGGTCAGTCCCTGCGCTCTGACCCGAACACACACGAGCTCTGAGTCTGCCAGCATTACCCTGTAGTCGTACGTGGCGTCTGGGTTCTCGTCGCAGGCGATGACCTCCGGAGCCATCCAGTACGGCGTCCCGATGAAGGTGTTCCTGCGGCCCACGGTTCGATCCAGCTGAGCGCTGACGCCGAAGTCCACTGCGGAGCAACGAGAGAAACTCCTGAGCACTGCTGACAAACACCTGCTGCACCACCACAGAAGAAGAGATCGAGCCGCCTCAGACCAGAGCGCGAAACACTGATAAAGGTGCGCTCGGCCTGCACTCTTTCAGCGGTTTGCGGCCCTCCAAAAATGACTGAATATTACAGACGTGACATCGTGAGCTTCAGTATTAGCGCTGGCTGGACGCTAGGTGGTGCTATGGACTCATTTCATTAAACACTTTCCAACTAAACCATAAAATGAAACAAACAAAAGGAAAAGAAAGGATTAATTTATACACTCTGGATCTGGATTTCTTCTTATTCTCGATATATAGTGATGACCGCCTCTGCAGGATATTCTCTCTCTCCATCAGAAGCAGACATTGACATTTATTTCCACAAACGCTAGTGTGTCCACGTTCACGCTGA
>CM056144.1:36811315-36838815 GCA_029620275.1 Acrossocheilus wenchowensis | reverse complement strand
TTTGACATGTCGACCCTGATCAGAAACAGAGCAAATCAGTTAGAGAAGCACATGACATACACGCTAATGCCTCTGTGCAGCTTCATGAGCGTTAGCATGGACGACAGCAGGGTTCGTGATCCTGACGGCGGAGGACAGACCCTCGACTCTTTCCTCGTGTGCTTCAGAAACTCACAAACAGCAGATCGCGTCGGGGTGTTCTGATCAAACGAAATGAACAGCTTCAGCCAGCAGAGATAACGTTAAGAATCTCTCACATCTGAGTTCATGAAACAGAGAAATATAACAAACTCACTGACGCTAATGGAAGAACAAGCACAAATTCACAGGACTGTGCGTTATTTATCAACAGCCCATCATCAATTTTCTTGTCCTTTTCTGCATGTTTTACACAAACCTTTATGTCTATTTGGCTTTCACAACTGCAGCTGTTCTCTTACCTGTGTTTCTGCTGCAAATAAAGAGCAGTTAAACTACCTCAGATCTGAACTGATATACAGCAGAAACTGTTTCACTGTTATTTCCCTCTTTATTACCGTTTGCTGCTTTGACAGAATCTGTGTTGTATAAAGTTGTCTATTAATGAATATGACTGTGTTAGCTGCTAAACTAGCGTCGACTCCTCATAACAGGCTGATTTCTTCAGAAGACTCGGCTCTGCTCGTCAAACTACAGACAGAATCGAGTCGCTCCGGTTTATCATCCTCTGCCATGACAAATCCACCGGCTGTGGCGTCTCAACACATAAATCCAGTCTTGCTGCTGGTCAGAAACTCTCTTTTATTATACTTTATTGCTGAATTTCATCTCTTTTTTGTCATATGTCAATTCTCATAAATCAGTTCTAGGTGGGGATTTTCACTGTGTGGCGTGTCACTGCCCTGATAGCACACGTACATCTAGGAGACGTCTATTTGACATCTGCATTTACATCTGCAAGACGTATTTTTTAGGGTGTTTGCTCATCTGCAATACGTCTATTGGACGTCTCCATTTAGATGTCAAATAGACGTCTATTAGATGTCTTTAAGATGTTTATGATTTAGAATGTATGTAAAACTGACATCTGAAAGACGTCTGTCAGACGTTTGTAGACAGCAGATGCTTTCCAGATCAACAGATCTTTAACAGACATCTTGCAGACGTACGTGTGCTATCTGGGTGGCTATATATATATATATATATATATATATACACACATCTTATATCGTAGTACTGAGCGGTATACCGGTTCATGCCGAATACTTTTAAGTTTATTTTTGTTATGATATGAATTTTTAATATACCGCAATACCGGTGTATGTCACTTAAACAACGTCTGGAACTTGGTGCGACACTGTTTGAGACGGGTCCCTTTTGCACCGTGGGGAGCGCACAGCGTGATGGTGAAGATGGACAAGCCTCTACAATGCGAGTAAATCACTCTCATACGCAACTCAATCTTCACTCTGGGCAACTAGATGATGTCTCCTTTGTCCTCCTCCATCAACTCTAACAGCTGACGACATTGCCACGTTCTTCATTAATAAAATTAAAAGCGTCACTGCACAATTCTCCACACCATAATCTGTCAACCACATCTTACCAGCACACATACACTCGTTCACATCTTCTCTCCACTCTCTGAGGCTGAAGTCTCTAAACTCATGCTTTCTAATCATCCTACTACATCTCATCTCCTTCAAGCCATTTCTCCTGCAGTCGTACCTGCGCTCACTCACATCATTAACATCCCTTTCACACCGATGTTTTTCCCTCAGCATTTAGACAGGCTCGTACAACCCCACTACTTAAGAAACCCACTCTTAAGCCAACTCTTTTAGGGAACTATAGACAGGTTTCCCTTCTTCCTTTAATTGCTAAAACACTTGAACGAGCGGTGTTCAACCAACTCTCTTACCTCTCAGATAGGTCCTTCAAGGTATCTTGGAGAGGTGAGACATCCAAATCACAACATCTAACTACTGGGGTGCCTCAGGGCTCAGTTCTTGGACCACTTCTCTTCTCTGTCTACATGTCATCACTAGGTTCTGTCATTCAGAAACATGGCTTTTCATATCACTGCTGTGCTGATTACAATCAACTCTACCTCTCATTCCATCCTGATGATCTGATGATAGCTGCTCACATCTCAGCTTGTCTAACAGGCATTTCTTGCTGGATGAAGGACCATCACCTTCAACTCAACCTTGCCAAGACAGAACTGCTTGTGGTTTCAACAAACTTATCACTTCATCACAATTTCACCATCCAATTAGGCACATCAACCATAACTCCTTCAAAAACAGGCAGAAACCTTGGAGTTATGATTGATGATCTGCTGACTTTCTCAGACCACACTGCTAAAAGTCGTATGGTTAGCCTAATGGCCTAATGGTTAGAGAGTCGGACTTGTAATCCAATGGTTGCGAGTTCGAGTCTCGGGCCGGCAGGGATTGTAGGTGGGGGAAGTGACTGTCCAGCGCTCTCTCCACCTCAATACCACGACTGAGGCCCTTGAGCAAGGCACTGAACCCCCAACTGCTCCCCGGGCGCCGCAGCATAAATGGCTGCCCACTGCTCCGGGTGTGTGTTCACAGTGTGTGTGTGTTCACTGCTGTGTGTGTGCACGTTGGATGGGTTAAATGCAGAGCACAAATTCCGAGTATGGGTCACCATACTTGGCCGTATGTCACTTCACTTTCACTAAAACCACAGATTTGCTTTATTCAACATCAAGAAGATCAGGACCTCTCTTTCAGAACATGCCTCACAACTCCTTGTTCAAGCTCTTGTTCTGTCCAGACTGGACTATTGCAATGCTCTCTTGGCAGGTCTTCCAGCCACTTCTAGCAAACCTGTACAATTAATCCAGAATGCGGCAGCAAGATTGATTTTTACCAGAGATCTGACAGATATCTGTGCTGTTAGAGATGTGTCTTCTTCAGCACATAACTCTGCATCGTGAAAAGCGCTATTCAAATAAACTTGAATTGAACTGATCTGAATATTTCACAGGTATATCCTCATCCCGTGGCTGGTCTGGACAGAGAGTGAGTCTCCGCTAAACTTCACTGAAGGAAGCGTGTGCACGCGCAGACGGAGCGTAAAGATTTAGACTAAAACACATTTTGCGCAAGTATTTGTTGTATATGTAGATATGTAAGTATATGCAAGTTCTTTATATGGCACAGGTAGCTATATTGTGATGAGAGCAGTACCTGTAAAAGATGATGGTAATGAGGTGAATGTGTTCCTCTTTCAGAAACAGTCATTTCTTTTTGTTTTATAATATAAAGTTTATAGGTACAGTCACTATATGCGTTCTCACAGCCTTCAGTCCATGTGGTTTTACAGGACAATATTTGGCAGGATGTGGAATAACTTATTAAATACAAAACATTAAAGGTACATTTACCAAATTAATTGATTAATTAAACATTATTAGTTGCAGGCCTAGTTCAATTATTTGGAGATTTAAAAGATCAGATGAGCAGCAAAACCATTTCATCTGTAAAAAGGCTGGATCTAAGAGTGGAAGCACCTCAAATCTCTTCCTCCGTTCACAACAGCACCATAAACGAAGCCTATAAGCAACCCTTCAGCCCAAAACACCTTCAGCTCAGCGCTCTTCATTCTCCCAGCTGTGCCTTCAGAAAACGTTCTGCCTCAGGAACCACGACTGTACTCCACCGTTTACTGTTTGTCTGTCTTTTTCAGCCTTTCTGGAGAGAACCATCCACACCTTTATCAGCGTGTTTCACAGTGTCTTAAAATATCATTTCACCCAAACATGAGACGGGTCATCATTCGCTGACAGAACGATCCTCACACGTCACGGCTGAGCTGTGCTGCTCAGTGAAAGCCTAATCTAAAGGGCTCCTCTTATGCGCTTTTATAAACTCTTGGTTTGGTTTCACATGTTTTGCATTAGTGCAGCACCTCTCTTCCCAGTCAGTCTCGAACGCTCGGTTTACTTCCTGATTTGATGAAGCCCCTCCTCCCGAAACATGAAATGTGATTGGTTAGCTGGCCCAGTGCGTTGTGACTGGTGAACCGCTTAAGCCCGGTACACACCAAGCCGACAGTCGGCCATCGGGCAGTTTTTGTTCGTCGGCCGACTAAGTTTTCTCAGTGTGTTCTGCGGCGTTGGCTTTTTTTTCGGCTGATTCGACATGTTGCTCGTCAGGCCATCTGATCATTCTGATTGGCTGTTCAGCTGGCGAACCAGTGCACGAGAAAGGCACAGAACCACTAGTTCGTCAGCTTGGTGTGTACCGGGCTTTAGAGCGTGTTCATGACAGTTATCACATCTGCTCAGCTGCAAATATTAACCATGACGTCCATGTCGCCCGATCCAGGGCCTGAGAGCTCTGCTACACAAGTACAGGGCTTCTGGACGCTGCATCTCTTCAGCATGAACACTAAAACATCACCAATGATGTCTGGATTTTAAATGACAACATGATTGACAACAGTTTATCTAACAACAAACTTTGTAAAAGCTTCATAAAAAGGTAAACATATTTCAGCCGTTAAATAAAGAAAAGGGATGTCAAAATGAAAATTGATTAGTAAATGATTGGTTTTTTTTTCTGCTCCATAAATAATTCTAGTATCTTAATTGTTTAAATGTGTAGAACCCACATAAGCTTGTTTTTCATCAGCTGGTCAAAATTCACAGCAGGGCAAATCCAGTCTGATTTTAGTCCAGACAGACTGAATGTGAACGTAAGTCTCTGTAAATCCAGTCTCTGACAGCAGGTGGCGCTGATGGAGCAGAATTACAGCGGTTTCCGTAAACTCCGCAAACAAAGCAGCATGTTTGACCAATTGATGTGTTTGTTACTATATATAGCTCCTGTAACCTGAAGTCGATCAGATCATCACACGCTGAGATACGAGTCTCCATGTGTTCACGCTGTCTGACGCACATTTTGAAAGCTGTCTGAAAACTTTCACCAAAAGAGGAACACCTTAAATGTGCGGGGTTTTTTTTAGATGTTTAAGCTGTTATTTTGGGTAAGTTTCACTACTTATTGTAAAATGAAGAGATTAATGTTTAAACTTTGCATATTATAACCTGGATCTTGGATGTGTGAAATAATGACATCAGATCCAAAAGATAGTTTTATCAACACAGCGCAGATGCTACAGAACACAGTTAGCTGACTAGCTGTATGAGATCGTGTGCTACGCTAATATAATACTTCACAGACATTACTGGATTGTGCTTTCACATCCATATTATACATTGACAGTTTATTGCTGGTCTGTGGTTTTACAGTGCTGTCATTTTTTAAAGATTTCATATTTTAAGGTGAGCTTAAAGGTGCACGACTATGAAAACCACAGCTTCAGACTGACATCAGTAAGAAAAAGTATAATTTCATAGATATTGTTAATAATTGTTCATATTAAAATATGTATGAACTTAATACATGACCAAGACTATTTATTTAGCAAAATCCTGTCATTTTAATAAATATTACATGAAATGTATTATAAATAGTTGCTGCTCCATTAATCTCAGTGTCTCTCGTTAAGATCTTCTACACTGAACGTCTGTAAATACTTCATAAACACACTTTAAATATTAACTGATGGTTAATTGATTTTCTGTGGATTCTGGCTCAGATCTGCAGACTGTAAATCTGAGGAGAATCATGTGTGTTCCAGCCGTAAGAGACTAAAGATCAGATTATATCCATTTAATAAGAGGTTCATAATGAGGCTGGTTTCTGTGTTCATCCTCATGAATTAAATGTTTTATTGGTTTGTTTTATCTGATTGTTGAATGTTATTCAGCTGAATGTGGACTAGTTTAGATGCTGCAGTGTGCTTAGATCACACTTCATTATGAATATATACCTGATCGACTTGTTGCTTGATTTTAGTGCTCTGTTTTTTTGTGATTGACTTTGTACCTTCAAAAAATATTTTTACAATTATTCTTTAAAACTTTTCCTTAAAATAAACAAGAATTTCTAAAAAGCATGCTGTGAGTTTAATGGGAACAGGGCTGTGCTTAAAGAACACAGAAATGAACCCATTAAGCACAGCCAGACTTTCTGAATGTAATGATGTATATCTTACTTGAAATGCTTTTGTCATTTAAAATGAAATAAAATATTTTGTGTGAGAGATTAATATTGTATTTTAACATAACTTTTTGTACCGAAACCAATATCTTGTGCACTAAAAATGTCCCGGTGTTGATTTTGGGGAGATTGATAGGTACGAATAGGTCTACCCTGCTTTATTAGCCATTACACGAAGAGCGAAGATGAAAACTAAATACCATCGAATCTTTTCTGAACACAGTCAGAGCATTCAGAGGTAGATTCATATAATTAATTCATTCATATATTCATTTTTATAGTTCTCTTAGCACTCTTTTAAAACCTCGCAGCTTTTCCTCCGTGTTTTCACTCAAAACAACACGTGACACTGTTACTGAAACTCTGCTTCATGCTGGACAGCATTCATTTATCCTCAGCTGTTCAAATTGCAGTAATCGAATATGGTTTTAATTACAATTAAAAAATGAAAGGGTAATACTAACCGTGGGGAACTTTATCATCAAACTGGTAATCGTTTCATCCCTACTATACAAGTTCACCCAACTGTGACTCCTTAAACTCACTAGTGTCCTCTCTCTCTCTCTCTCTGCAGGTGTGAGGTCAGCATTATTTCTGTGTTCCTGGACACACACTTACACACAGTACTTCAGGACGGGACACTGCGGGCGTGAGAGAGGACGGAGCATCACTGAAGATCGGAGCTAATCACAGAGCGCCTGAGAGCTGTGCTAGATCTACTGAATGTGTGAGTCTGCCTGGTTACTCACTCTCAGCCAATCACAGCCTCACGCTCCGGTCACATGACCGCCAGTTCTCTGGGGCTGTGAATCACATGATCATACATGAACGAGCTCATATCTGTTCGTATGTGATGTGTTCATGTGAGACGCCGCAAACACACCGCAGCATCACATGATGATTAAGACGTGTGTGTGATGATTAATGAGGCACAGACACAGCAGTAACACTGAGCACAGGACCGAGAACAGAGCTTCAGTTCAGAGAGGAGCACAGCTGTCCGGGAGGCCTTCCTCTCTCGTGTCCAGCCGCCTCGAAGGTCCAGTCTGTCCCAGATAAAGAGAGTAGAGCACACAGAACACCGGCTGGAGATAAAGGAGTCTTTCACACAGGCCGCGTGAATGTGTGTGATATCTGACATGTGTGTGCGTGTGTGTGTGTGTGTGCGTGTGTGGAGTCAAACGCATCCCTGCTGGACACGAATCAGTCTTCGGTGTTTCAGCGCCACCTAGAGCTCCAGCGACTCTGGACATGTGACCTGAAGCTCACGCCTCATTGGCCGACACAAAGAAAACAATGGACACACACACACCGAGGAAGAGCAGCAGTGTGTTTAGCGCGAGGGCAGATGCTCCTCAGAAGCCATCGCTCAGAGTCATAAACACTGATCTGAGTCCAGCTTCACAGCTCCTCATCTGTCCAAACACAACCGCATCCCAAACCTGAAGAAACAACATTTCAGACGGCTGCTGCATGTGATCGTCACGCTTTTTCAGATTCGCAAACGACAGCACGTGGTCAGCACAGCTCAGACCCACAGCACGGACGCTCATCTCTGGAGACCGGTCAAGAAAACAGTTTAACAGCAAACTCACATGTTCACAGTTCTCTGCTGCCAGACAGCTAAACAATCCATTTCATCTTTTTTTCCAAGCTTTACTTTTTATTTTTAATTATTTAAAAATAAAAATCCTTAGTGCACAATAATGGAGTGCACCATTAAAAAAAAAATCACCATTAAAAAAATCTTTAGATAAAATCTAAACATTTAGTGAAATAACATCATTTAGAGGGGAGCATAAGTGCAGGACTAAATCTGGTAAAATGTTACACATCGCTCTTTGTATTGTTGTAAAATACATTCATGAAAAACAAGTAAATATTTAAATATAAATATATACTATAAATCAAAAGACATTTGTTTTACAGAAAGCGCCTCTGTGCACCCCGAGCGGAGAATGAAGCAACACACAGAAGAGACGGATGCGGAGTGCATTATATCCCTGCGATGGTTTGAGCCTCTCTTTTAACAGTTAAATCTCAGTTATTGCGCTCTTGAAGAGAGTTTCAGCGTTCGACTCGTAACCGACGACAGAGACACAGCGGAGAGAAGAGTTAAACTTCGACTGAAATACTCATCTGTACGTCACATTAAAGTGTGAAACCGCTTCAGAACACTTCAAATATAGAGCACAAAACCTTATGCTGATTTATAATGTTTTTGTGGCTTTCGTGGGGCTTAACAATAACACAATAGCATACGCACAATATGGCATTTGGATCGGTCTCATCTGACCGAAACCCGATCTGCAGAAAATGACCGTATCGGAGCCGATACCGATACTGAATATCGGATCAGTAAATCCCTATTCGTTACTGAATAAATCCACGTTTTTGAATAAATCGAGTAAGTCAGTGATTCAGTAACCCATTCATATAGACAGAATGAGACGGGGCTCTAGACTGCAACCAAAACAGTCACATTTGCGAAAAATGTTTGAGAACATGCGAGTTCAAATTTGCCGTGTTCTCATTAGCGCGAGTGCATGATCCGCTCTGCTCCACACGCCGAGCGCCGCAGCACGAGAGACACCGGAACAGAGCCTCGTGTGTGGTGATAAACATTATGTAAGCTAGTTTGTCATTATAGCCTACTGTTTTATTGTTGTTGTGCTTTTTAATTAATAACAATGAATCCATCTTTTGTTTTAGTCTTAAAGAGTGAAAGGTGTATAGATGTAAGCAAATCATCCGGTCTGCAACCATTAAAGTTTCTCTACAGCGACTGATTTGTGGCACAAAGCCTGTAAACCACGTCTAACTCTTCAGCGGTTTGCACTGCAATCATTTCTCATTCACTGGAGTCTGTCCTGAACGCTGCTTACAGGTGACCAAGAGCTCAAGCCCTTAACAGACGTCACAGCGTGTGTCTCTCTCTCTCACACACACGAAAAACAATCTGAACTCCAATCTGAGAGCACAGGCCTCAATAACTCTCACTTCTGACCACATCTGAATGTGGCTGGGATTGATTTCTGTACAAATCTGACTCTGTGTGGTCACTGGCTGCAAAAATGAAACTGGATCTGAGTCAGAAAAGCCTTAAAATCAGCTTCTGTGTGTCAGTGAAGATGAAATGTCACTGTAGGTTCAAGACTGCCGTGTTCTCACAGGATCTGGAGGATAAACACAGGCTCCACGATCACAATCAGCAAAATCACAATATTCCTTCATAACACAGCACTGTATCTGCAGGTAAGATTATGATGCCCTTCGATTGCAGCAGCGGAGCGTGTTTCTGCAGCTGTTTATGTGAGCTCGACCCAGCTCGGTCTCTCTCTCTCTCCCGCTGATGTGAGGCTGTAGTGAGCGTGGTGCATTGTGGGACGTCGTGTCTCTGCACTTCCTGCTGTGACTGCAGTGAAGCACAATTACTGCCACCTCTTTCTTCAGTCATGATTTGATCTGACGGCTGAAAGTGAATTCACTGTTGTAACACACGTTTTTAATGTAAAATGATTTAATTCTTTATGATAGCTACAGTCACTCGTGCTGTAAACACGCAACGTAATGAAGTCATGGGACAACATCGCTACGTTCTACGGTTTAAAACGTGTATTATAGACCCTTTTTCTGTTAGTAAACAAGGTGACGTTTTCCTGTGGGCGGGGCTTAGCTGGAGGCAGAAAGATCCCCCTGACCGCTTCACTAACGCTAGCTATGAAGTTTGTTTACCTTGTTTTTTTAAAGGAACACTCCACTTTTTTGGAAATAGGCTCATTCTCCAACTCCCCCAGAGTTAATAAGTTGAGTTTTACCGTTTTTGAATCCATTCAGCCGATCTCCGGGTCTGGCGAGAGCACTTTTAGCATAGCTTAGCATAGATCATTGAATCCAATTAGACCAGTAGCATCGCGTTCAAAAATGATCAAAGAGTTTCGATATTTGTCCTATTTAAAACTCGACTCTTCTGTAGTTATATCGTGTACTAAGATCGGCGGAAAATGAAAAGTGGCGATTTTCTAGGCTGATATGATTAGGAACTATACTCTCATTCCGGCGTAATAATCAAGGAACTTTGCTGCCGTAACATGGCCGCAGCAGGCGCAGTGATATTACGCAGCGCCTGAAAGTAGTCCCCGGTAACAAATATCGAAACTCTTTGATCGTTTTTGAACGCGATGCTACTGGTCTAATAGGATTCAATGATCTATGCTAAGCTATGCTAAAAGTCCTCTCGCCAGACCCGGAGATCGGCTGAATAGATTCAAAAATGGTAAAACTCTACTTTATTAACTCTGGGGGAGTTGGAGAATGAGCCTTTTCCAAAAAAAGTGGAGTGTTCCTTTAACAATTGCTGGAGAAAATCCGATTTTACCTGCATATGTAAGACCACTCACTGTGCAGGACCATTATTGTTATTTTAATAAGTTAACTTTAACGGACAAAGTCAGATTGGCCGACCCTATGCTCATAGATGGACGATCTGACAGGATTACCTCCGATTGAGTGACTCGTTAGAGAAACCTAACGAGCAGTAAAGAGAAACTCACCTGTGTCTATCTAGTCATGAAGATTTTCAACATTATATTCTAACTATATTCAAAGATATTTCAACTTCAGCAGGCTATTTTTACAGCTAACGTTACGTGAGAGTGAACTGGGCCAAAATACAAAAAGTTAAACATTCAATGTGATGATATATTATTTGAAGATGTATGTATCATGGCCAAATAGTTATTTTAAAGTATATACATCCTGTAAATTATGCAAGTTAAGTTTCCAATACTTTGCATACAGTACATTTAAAGGAAGATGAGAATAGTTTCTAGAAATAAAAATTCCAGAAATTAATTTTGAACTTTCTGTATTTGATTATTCTTTCTTACTAAGTTCTTAGAAAGTCCAGCCACTATCAATCACAACAATTACAGATGATTAATCGTCAGTTTGTTGTTTTACACACATGCCCGCAGACATTATTTCAGAGTTGCGAAATGCATAAGAAATCTTTAGACACGTAACACAAACCATAATCCATAACAACAAAAGACAATACTTTATTTAAGCTTTTCTGAGAAGAAGTGTGTGCTGCAAACACGAGCATTTTTGACGATAGTTTCTGTCCAGTCCGCTCGTTTTATCGCGTTTAAACACAGCTGTCATCAGTTTTTTGTCTGGGAGTGGCAGCAGGTATGCGTTAAAATTTCAAATTGGAGCCTGTATTACATCGATTCTTGCATGCAACATCACAACAAGATGATATTTTAAACTCCTTGTGTAGCCAAATCTGCGCTGGTTTGAATGGGCCGCCTCCAGTTTTCCGTTTGTTTTGCCTCCAGCTAGCGCTGTGACGTAATCGTGATGTCGGCGCAAAAAGGGTCTATAGATCGGATGGGTCCGGTCCTTGATTCTGATTGGTTGAGCCGTGTTTGAAGCTGTTGTGAATAACTCTACAAACGTCTCTGTGTTGCTCTGCAACCACTTTGTTGGAACCATTGGGTGCGTCCAAAATCGCATACTTCCTGCTATATAGTATGCGAAAAACAGTATGCGAGAAGTACCCGGATGACCTACTGCTTCCGCCTGAATTCTGTAGCAGGCAAACGATGGACCCTTTACTGTCCCATGAGGCCGCGGGAGAGGCGGCATCACATTCAAAAAAATGGCTGAAAGCAATGTAGCAATCAGCTTGTTAACGCTGCTTTCTTTAAATACATGGTTCATTAAGCGGTAAGAATTTAAATCATTAACGATGTTCGCACAGTGAAGTGCTCTTTAAATTTTCGCGCTGTTGTGAAGATCAACATGGCGGATGTAGTGCGTCCAAATTCCATTCATACTACCCTCTTTCATACTATACAGAATGTACTTTTTTTAACGGTCGAGTAGTACGTTCGAATTCAAATGTAGTACCTCCACAAGTAGTATGTGATTTCGGACGCAGCCATAGACTGTAAAAAAAAAAAAAATGGACGTAGTGTGATGTCACCCGTAGGTTTCTGAAGAGCATTTCTGAAGCTCAAAGTGCGCAGAGACGGCTGTCGCCATCTTAACTGCACGTCACTCCCGGATAACCGAAAATGGGCAAAAAGGCGGGATGTGGGTGGAGCTGGTTGCTGAAACCACGCCCCCAAGTGTGACAGTGGTGACAGCAGCAGCAATACACCTGTCACTCACGTGGCCACGCCCTTAATTACGCAGAAGTTTATGGCTTGATATAATTTAAACAGATGAGTTTAAATCCACCCCCTCACAGCTATATAGACCAAAATCATTTTGTGAACCAGGCTGTAAACATGTTTTTCCTGCTGTGAAGTTATATTTTAACATGAAGAGTCTCTGGGATCGAGCGGTCAGTCCATGGACTACGGTTCGAGTCACTTCTGTGCTGGTTTCACGAGAGCGAGCGGGAGGTTAGCGCTTCGTTGGAACCACAACCGTTTCTGAGGAACTACATTGTTTGGTGGAAGAATAATGTTTTATTAATATCATTACACTTTATTTGCTCCGCTTTATTTTGTGAAACCTTACTACGTATACAGACGGTTTCAACAGTAACAATATAAACAAACGTTACTGCGCATGCGCGCTTTTGTGGCCCTAACGTAACTTCCGGTAGACATCCAAATACAATCAGTCACACAGCCAAGTCCCTCTCGAGTAGATTATTATTAGCAGAGGTTTCTCCGCTGTACGTTACACAAGCAGCGCTGAGCTCACAAACACTGCTTTATCAGGCATATAACATGCAGATCAAATGAAAATGACATCGAACATTTTCTAAAGACAGTGTTCCTTCAGAATACAGTGATATAAAAACACCTGCGCCTCGTTTTGATTTTTAAACGTGCGTTACGTGCTCATGTTTATTCAACGAAGCCTTTTGGAAAATCGGTCAGTTTTGATATCGTGGGGTCACCACAAATAAATGAATGAATGTGAAACATCCCACAGCACAACAAGCTGAGCCCAGCTTCACTACTCGTCACTTTAACTGCGTTAGCAGCCGGCGTCAGACCGATAAACCAACACTGACCAAGCTAACTTCAGCCAGGCGCGAGCGCCCGAGGAAACCGTCTATAGAATAATCGTTTTATAAAAACAAGCCCCTTGAAGCCGTGGTTTACAGTGAATTTATAACAGCTAAGAGGGTTTTAGGAACTCTGCTTCACGTCATGCCTCACAACGCCTCTAGCTGTTATAAATTCACTGTAAACCACGGCTTCAAGGGGCTTGTTGCTTTATTACTGCATACTTTCACAAACTAGGCTAATCTAAAAACATATAGCTGGTGTGTGTGTGTGAGTGTGTGTGTGTGTGTGTGTGTGTGTGTGTGTGTGTGTGTGTGTGAGTGTGAGAGAGCGTGTGTGTGTGTGTGTGTGTATGTGTGTGTGTGTGTGTGTGTACGTGAGTGTGAGAGAGCGTGTGTGTGAGTGTGTGTGTGTGTGTGTGTGTACGTGAGTGTGAGAGAGCGTGTGTGTGTGTGTGTGTGTGTGTGTACGTGAGTGTGAGAGAGCGTGTGTGTGAGTGTGAGTGTGAGTGTGTGTGAGATGATTAATGTTTACATGCCAATAAAAGCCTAAATTAAATATGTAGATCATAGCGATTCATATGCATTTTGAGCTTGAAATTTTTGATTGAAAGCACAGAAATCTTTTTGGCTTCAATTAAAAAAAAAAATAATAAAAAAATAAAAAAAAAAAAAAGTTACAAATCAAAGTCTTGTGTCTTTGGCACGGCACGAGGGAGAGTAGGGCGAGCGCTGCTGTAAAACACACCTCTCTGAAGAACACATCACACGCGTGGAGAAAATAACGACACTATCGTTAAACAAGAAATGGACGTTTGGTTCTTACATAAATACTTAGATTTTTTGTCTTGTTTTCAGCAAAAATTAAATCAAAAAGGATTTTCTAGACAAGTAAAAATTGATTTCAGAAAAAACAAGTCAAAATTAAGTGAGTTTTTGCTTGAAACAAGCAAAATAATCTTGTTTTCTGTAAGAAAAGCATGATGATTTACGATAAAAATAGTCATTTATTAATTTGTGTCAGCATTCTAAATCAAACAGATCATTATTATCATTATTTCACATACAGAGAACACACATAGGCTACTCGTTCAGCCGCAGCGGGTATTTGTGACGACAGGAGCGCACAGAACACCTCCATCAGGGCTTTTACTCCACATATAACACAACACAAAAACACTGATAAACCCTCGCATGCTTCCGACGAATTTCTTTAGAAAGAATGGGCTTTTATATGAATCCTGCACGATGCATGCGATCTGAGGAGGTTTCAGCCGAAGCAGCAGAGGGAGCTCTCGCTGAAGGTATGAGTTACACGGAGAGAATATGCGATTTATGACACATGCAGGTGCAGAAGTGCGGTATTCACAAAGACACACGGAGCAGACAGAACAGAACTGAAGCCAGTACTTGATTATAATCATATATGATTTATCTACGTTCTTCAAGCAGTCTCTGGTATTTTCATAAGCATACCGTGTTTTTATTATCATGATTGTTAACGTAGGCTATGCAGCCTTTAGCGTCGCTGGCGTCTGAAAGTGAGTTTTTCCATTAAAAGAGTGTTAAATGTTGATGCCGGTTGATAGCTTGTTATGAGAACATGTGAAAGAAGCAGCGGTGGCTTGTTCGTGAGCGCTCCTCCGGCCCGAGGTATTCTGTGGCCCCCGGGGGCCCGCCGAGGCCCCATCGAGACACAGCGGATACACACTAGCACGCCCGCTTCTAGCCCCACAGTGGAAACACGGCTCCGGAGGACCGAGGGCTTATTTCTGGCTGATCTAGCACTTTAAAGCTGCTCGGGACAGATTTAAGGAAATACGTGAATGCTTCAGAAACGGAGCATGACCTCAGACTGGAAGAATGTGAGGAAGCTCTTCATCATCAGTGCACTGCCTTCTCCAGACCGGCCGATGCCTCTGTGACACGACCGACTGCCAGTTATCATCCACAACAGCCATTTGGCTTTTTATTCAGTACTGTGTAAAACAAAATCTCTCAATCTATGGCAGTCAGATCAAAAAAAAAGAGCTGATAAGAGCCGAGGCTGGACCTCTGCCGGCCACACAGGACTGAGACAGCAGCATTTCTTCCGTGTAATAATGTGCATCACAGGCTGAAGCACGGATCCAGAGCTGAACTCGTTTATATCGGTGTGAAACGCTGCTTCAGAGCCGGTTTATAATCAATGTGGTTTTTTTGTCGCATTGAGTGTCTCTGCGCATGCGCAGCAGATCACACCCATCAGCAGAGCTCAATCTCTGATAAACCGCCCGATTTCAATAGAAATGACTATTCTGCTATAAAACTATAATGAAGCAGTCTCGAAGATGCAGTAAAGCTCATTGTGAATGTAGTAAGACTCAATAGACACCGACCTTGTACACTTGTCCGTAAGTGCCATTGCCGACCACTTCCACCAGCTCAAAAATACCAGCAGGGTCCTGCAATCACACAAAGAGCATCGCACTGGTTAATAAGAGACGCGATCCCCGCTCCGTCTCCGCGAACGCGAGCGGAGCGGATCCGGACTCAGCCCGCCGCAGCGAGCCCCGAGCCCCGCGGAGACTCACGGACAGAGCCGCTCACCCGCAGAGACGCGAGGTCGATGTCCACCAGGCTCTTCGCCGGAGAGTCGTTCGCCATCTTCGCCGATTGCTCGAGTCTGAAGCGATGCCGCGTTTCTTCCGTGCGCTTCAGACGCCGCTGATCATCGTTATACTCGCGCGTGTGATCAGGCCTGCAGCCTCGCTCTATTGTTCGCGATGACGATGAGGATGATGGCGGTGATGATGAAGCGCAGCCGAGTCTGGGTCAGTGCATGGCGGAGGAGTGGGCAGAGACAGCCGAGGGGAGGGACGAGGGAGGACCATCCCAAACACAAAGCGTGACACACACTCGCTAGATGTCTGCATATATACATACAGATAGATAGAATGCAACTTTGTTTTAAAAAAATACATCACAGTAATGCAAAAAATACTTAAACAAGTAGGACATCATATAATCATATACTGCTGACTTCAATAAAAACCATTTGGAAATATCCAAGATGAATCTCAGTAATGTACATTATTGTTGCTGTCCTTGATGCTGATTGGTCAATAGCTGTGTGTTTATTTGCAATACAGCATGGCTTTGAGCTTCATGGAACACACCCTTAACAACAACAACAGGAAACAATCAATAAATTATAAAACTGTTACATTATGAATTTCAGCAAAAGTAGCTGGCTATTGGGCCTGATTTACTATCAGCTAACGCCAGCGCAAACCCTACTTTAGCGTTAAAACTGCTGTCAGGATTTACTAAACACAGCGGTGGGAAATTAGCGCTGAAAAGGCCTGGACAGTTATTTTTGCGACTCACTTTATTGAATATTGTAGGAGTTTTTCTGTCCATCGGTAAATTTATGAGAGGAGACTATTTAAGACTAAGATCTGCGCTCATCAACTCAGTGGTATTTGCGGCATTATTTAACGCCCAAAAGCAGGTAATTTGCGCTGCTCTCGGTGGATTGCGCTGGTCATTATGGAAATGTGTTCTTTAATGTGCACCTGGTCAGTAAATCACCCGCAGTTTCCTCCCATCAGCGCGTTTATGCCCTGTTTAGTAAATCTGGCCCTATGTCATTTTTTTAGTCGAAATATTGTTTACAGTGTGTTGACAGTAAAAATTCACCATGAAATGTGCACTTTAGATGCCCTAAAAATGCTTAATTAACCAAAAAAAAAAAAAAAACAGAGGTGTGGAGTGTTGGACACTTCATGCACTCAACTGTCGCAGCTTTAATTACATGCTGTCCACTGATGATGAATGATGAAATAACTTATACTGTCATTCATACACTAGACCAGGGGTCGGCGAACGTTTGAGCATGAAGTGCCTTGTTTAATTTCTCTAGTTAAGGGCGTGCCAGTAAGCCCCTGCTCCTCACCTCACCTCACCTCCAGCTTTTTTAAACGCATGCTGCAGCGCCTAAAATTAACACTCGCCAAATGCGAGTAGAAATCGGCGTTGGTGAGTACACTGTATGTATCAGTGTCAGTCGGAAGCCCTCACTATTAATCTACAGCAGGGCTGCCCAACCCTGGTCCTGGAGACCTACCGTCCTGCAGAGTCCAGCTCCAGCCCTTTTAGCCATTTTTAAAGTGTTAACTATTGATTCTACCACTTATTTATATTACATATGATCTGTATATAAATATTCATTTAAAATAAATGCTTTATAATAATTGTTAAATGCTTGTGTGTAATGGAGTAATAATAATATAAATCATATGTAAATTGTAATTATCATTAAAGGCAGAAAATTTTGTTGTATTTTTTTTTAAGGTACTTCATAGTGACCTTTAATTTGTAGGAAGAGAAACTGGGGGAGTGACTTTTTTTGTGTCAGACATGTGTCACTTTGCTCACATCTGATTGGTCCAATTTCAGTCTGAGATCTCTAACCCAGAACATGCTCTGCCCCGGAGCAGATTAGCTGTGCAGGGTATGTTATTATGGCAATGAACGCAGCTAAAAGCCAAGCCACTTTCATGGTACTTAAAACCCAGGATTGGTGCAAACTAAACTGAAACTTACCCGGCTAACAGCTAAACATGCTACAGGCCCCTGGACACCCCCGATCCACAACAATACATCTGTTTCACCATCAATACTTTCCAGCTACTATAACTTAAGTCTCTGAGGAAAACAGTTATTATACATCTGAAATGGATGCAGTGACCACATAACTAATGTCTTTATTGTCAAAAATGTAAAGTAGTCAAAGGGATTTCAAATCAATTTATTTAATACAAAATAGAAAACATTCAATTCAGGTTAATACAGCTACATACAGCCAAAAATGTAAAGGCCATACATACAAGTAACATCTCTGCAAAAAACACCAACTCCTTACTTTAAACTGGGCTTGAAATGACACATTTCCCAACCAGGACACAGCACAATGTGCTACTGCTGCTTGTTATTACTAACTCCCTCAAACACATGGCTTTACTTAAAGCGCCCCTAGTGGTAAGGAAGAAAACTGCCCACAAAATTCTTGTTAACAGGCTCATTTCTGTTACACCTCAAATATGACTCGAGAGATCCACTTTCCTGCAGAGTTTAGCTATAACTTGATCAAACTCACCCGGCTGTGATCTTCTAATGATCCTGAAGACGTTGATTAGCACGCTCAGGTGTGTTTGATTAAGATTAGAACTAAACTGCAGGAAACTGGATCTCGTGAACCAGATTTGAGGATCCTGGCCTATATGAAAACAGGTTCTGGAAAGGTCTCTTTTGGTTTGAGCCGTTCCAGTTCAATTGAGTGGCTAAAGAATGGTCAGTCGATGTTAGTATTCTCCTAGCTGCATTACAGGGCTGCCTACACCAAACCTGCATGAGCCCAAAGGGACAAAAGTTGCTCTGGGCCATCATTGGATGAATGTGGGCAGTCCCATAGTGTGAGCCTCGCCTGGGCAAGCCCGCACTGGGCCTGTTTGGGTTCGGTGAGGGCTGGCCCTGGTCCACTGTGCCCACAAAGTCTTTTAGGTTTCATTTTATTCAAATTTAGAAAAAAAAAAACAAATGTCCCAACATTTCTGGAATTCGGGTTATATATGTTTATGTTGAACTTTATTCATGAACAGATTGCACTGTATTAAGCAGTATATAAAAAGTGTTTCTGTTGTTCATAAAAACGCTTCTGAAACGTCTGTGTATTTGACAAAAATCGCATTTAATTCAGTACATCTGTGATGATGGAGTATGCAAACACCATGAGAGCATCATTACCGGGAGCAGAAAGTGTTCGACTTGACGTCTTCTTTTAATTCCGGCCCCGACTGCAAGCGGCTACTCTCTCCAGCCGGTGACAGGCAAGTGTAGTTCATCTCAAATGGGATGGAGGGCCAGGCCCATGAAGTGGATTGGCAGGGGATCTGGACTTAGGAGCAGTGGTTTACCTGAACCATGGAGAAGAGGCAGAGCAGGGAGCCAAGGCAGAGCAGAAGACCACCTCAGACAGAGCAGAGACATGGACAGACCACTTGGCTTTGACAGAACAGGCAGAGAGTTTGTGAGCAGCCTCCACAGCCGCAACATGACAGCCAGAATATCCACGAATGGCCTCAATGGCTGTAGCATGACAGGCAGAGAGCTCAGAAAAGGCTTTCTTGGCCCTGACAGGGCAGACTGTGAGTTCAGAAGTGGGCGCCACCTCCTTGAGAGGAGATGAAGCGGACACCACCACCTCTGGAGGTTCTGCAGCGGACTGAAGAACTTGAGCAGGCTCTGGAGCAGATTCATGGATATGGAGCGGATTTGTGAAATTGAGCAGGTTCTGGAGCAGATTCTTGGACTGGAAGAATGACAACCACCATCACAGTAGACAGAGGAGGACCGCCAGGCTTGAGAGAGTAGAGGCCACCAGGATGCCAGCCGCTCGCACTGACGTCATTGGTGGATCCAAAACACTTGCCATAAGTCTTTTCTGTCTTGGCCCAATCTTCACATCTGCAGGAGCTTGTGTCCTGTAGTCCCCCCAAAAAAATCCTTGCATGGCAGCCATGGCGTAATAAGGCTCAGCAGTGGCGGCCATCTTGTCTGAAAACTCAGGGGTGGCGGCCATCTTGACTGAAGGCTTTGGCTTGGCGGCCATGACGTGAAGAGGCTGTGGCTCGATGGTCATTGGTACGGGGGCCACTACATTAAGAAATGTTGGTTGAAGAGTCCTGAGGTGACTTGACTGTGGCATTGAGGCCTTGACCAGATTCATTGCAGGCACGGCGTGAGCTGGCATTGGTGTGGCAGTCGTTTCACGAATAAATCCTGACATGACGGTTGGGGCGTGGAAGCACGCTGGTGTGGTGGGTACTATGGGATTGCAGGGCTCCCACACTATATGACGAGCCACACAACAACAAAGCATAGTCAATGTATTTTGCCAGAGTCCAGTGAGGAGTGTGATGTGGCATTGCCTGTGATATTTCTTTTGTGAGGCCAAAACGGAAAATATCCTTAAGAGCTGTGTCACTGAAGACTACTTGACAACATACTTCAAAGAAATCCGCCACATAATCCTCAATGGCCCGGTTGCCTTGTCGAAGGCGCAATAGACAAACTGCAGGGTTCACTGCGGATCGAGTATTCTGTAACGAAGTCCACTGAAGCGAGCTGAAATAGAACCCATGTGCAGTTTAATGATATTGAAAAGTGAGCAAATACATAATAAACAAAGGCATGGCAAAACATGAACTAAAAACATGGAACAAGCTAGTGATGTTACGTTCAACACGGAAGCTCAGAAGCTTGTATCAAAAAACAACATTGAAGCACTGTATCGGAGCTTGATTCGTTTTGCCAAAAGCATGTGATCTATGACATCTGAAGCTTCAAAACCATGTGACTGCTTCAGTATCTGTTCAAACGAAGCAAACCTCGACGTTTCCTTTACATTATATTACATTATAATGCGTTAGCATTGCATTTTTAAAATCATAATTTATATATTAAGCTCAGATGAACTTTGCCCATGAAATAACAATCTAAGGACTGAGGCAGAGTTAAAATAGACAGATCACAGATTTAATTTATGAATTTATGTTTGATTTATTTGACGTATTCATTTGTGCCGGTGTACTGCCACTAAAATGACTTTGATAGTGACCATTATTTCTACACAATAAAATAAAACAGAATCATTTGCAGAACCAGCAGCTGTAATGGAACAGCACTTTGGAAGGTGTTATTCATTTTTATGACCACTAGATAGCCACAGAATAAACCGTGTTAAAAAGCTTCAAGTAATGTACTTTTTTCCGATACAGTTGTGTTGA
Source organism: Acrossocheilus wenchowensis (assembly GCA_029620275.1). Classification (NCBI taxonomy): domain Eukaryota; kingdom Metazoa; phylum Chordata; class Actinopteri; order Cypriniformes; family Cyprinidae; genus Acrossocheilus; species Acrossocheilus wenchowensis. Next base: position 36,817,873 of record CM056144.1, on the reverse strand, counting down.
AAGCGTCGCTAGTTCAGAACGCTTCACTTCACCATCACTAAAACAAACTCACAAACAGTGGTTACACAAATCAATACTCAACAAGAGACGTTAGGCTCGTTCGAGATGACTTACAGTAGCCTGTCACCGGCTGGAGAGAGCAGCCGCTCGCAGCCGGACACTTTCTGCTCTCGGTAGTGATGCTCACACAGTGTTTGCATACTCTATCACGGATGAACTGAAATAAATACAATGTTTATCAAATGCACAGATGTCTCAGAAACGTTTTTATGAACGACAGAAACACTTTTTATATCCTGCTTAATTAGGGTGACCATACAGGCTATTTATCCCGGACTCGTCCTGGCCAGGATTTCTATATTGCCTAAAATATCTAGGTTTTGCCTTTGTTGAGGTACTTTCAAGGTACTTTGATGTCAAACACTGAGCATCGCTTTGACCGTAGATCCCACCTTCTCACACACCATGATTGGTCCATTATGTACAATGCCTGCATGTTATTGGTCACGTGACTCAATATAACAGTGCGACTACAGTAAAAAAAGCATTACTGTTATAAAAACACAGATTTGTGAGCATTATTGGAATTGAATTGTTAGAATAAACATGCAACACATGTCGTGCTTGTCATCACAGAATCTGACCAATGAGAATAGAGTGTGTCATCATCAGCTGATTTTGAGCAACTGCAGCTCCTGACCTCGGCGGCGGCTCTCGTTTTGCTCTCGCGGTACTTTTATGGCATGTGTGATCGTAAGGCGGCTGCAGCACCGATCAAAGTCGGACAAATCTTCTAACCAGAATGCATTGCTTTTGTCAGGCCGCATGGAGTCAAACAAGCCTATTGGTAACATGAGAGGTGTGTTCGACTTGAAGCGGCGCTGCGCACAATGATCAGTGTATGGCATCAAAGTATCGCGAGAGCGACAAGAGAGCAGATGGATCCTTGTGCTTTCGAATCGCTCTCGCGGTATCATTCTGCGCAGCGCCACTTCAAGTCGAACACACCTGAGGTCTACAAATACCAAACCATACAGATCACATGACACAAACCAGCCAATGCGAGACAAAACACAAGACTTAGACAACCAATCAGAACATGACACATACACAACATGAGGATCAAGGAAATCGCATGACAAACCAGGAAATGGTACTAAATTACAGAATAAAAGACAAGAAACTTACACTAGACACGAAACCCAAAACCACGTTACAGATGCTCTGATGGCAGGCAAAAGCAGACTCAACACAGGGCTACTTATACACCAAAAATAAAACAGAATACACACAGGAACTCAGTCAGTAATGACAGAAACATCTGAGAACATGCTAGCAACCTAATAACTAAGGAAACAGGAACTAAACACAGGAGCCGAACAGGAAAACCTGAAACAAAGGAAGAAAATCACCTTCAAATCGAGAGTCAAAAACACACTGGCGGACCGTGACAGTGTGTGCGGAAGCCCACAGGTTCCAGTCTGAGGAAGTTCTATTTCAGGTGCAGTTTTTATGGTCATAAGGTTATACTGCTCTGGTTTAATCTAAGAGACAAGAGAACAGTCTATTCTCTGTTTGCATTGAGCTCATCAGATGATGTTACACCCCATTTACTGTCACTTTTTCAGGAGGAAGGATGGCGTTTAATGAATTTACTTCAAAAAATAACATTATATTATGTATATAGATATATTGTTTGGCTTTAATAGTGGTATTGTGTGATCACAGTGACAGCGGCCTTCAGTTCTGACTCTCTTCACAATGCGGCGCAGCCTCTCAGACAGACGTCGCAGCTTACATCGGTCTGAGATATCAGGCTGGAGGCATAACAGTCTTCTACACTTATCTCAAGAATTAAAAATAACACTTCAAATTAATTTGTACAAAATTATACATGTTTCCATAAGAGGTGTATGTTAAAAAAATAAAAGAACAAATGACCTGCCAGGGGTGTACTAGTTAAAACAGGTTAACCCTTCATTCAGGATTTTATTATTATAATTATTAGTCTTCTTTTTAAAGGATCTAAGGACTCCTAATAGCGACCTGTTCAAAGAGCACAAAAGATAGGATGTTTCCCAGCAGTCAAAACTGTAACTGATCAAAAACAAAAACAGTCTGAAGTACAGAAACGAGTAGAAAACCATAATATTGACTAAAACCAACAGAGCTGAAAGCACGGGATGATATACACAAATGATCAAATTAAACAAGCAACAGGTGAGCAAAATTAACAAGTAACCATGGAAACCACTGAGTAACTATGTAAACAAATCAGAAACTAAGGAAACCTGAACTAAACACAGGAACTAAAGGAAACAGAAAATACATGTCAGCTTAAAAGACGTCAGAATATAAACACACCATGACAATGTACTGCAGAAGAAATAAGTCTTTAATTTGGACAAGCTATAAGTCATTAAGAAAGTACTGAGATTAAATTTTTGACATCTGTTTTTTTTTTTTTTTTTTTTTTTTTTTAAACATAAATAAGGTCAACCCAGAAGGACACTTTTGAGCACAAGGCCCAGAAGAAACAATGGATTCTTATGTGACAAATCTTCAACAAGGCAAAAGACTGGGAATTTGGCCATATGACTGATTCACTCATCAGCGTTAGAGACCATAATGTTTGTTGCATGAAGCGGACCTCACCTTGACAAAAGTGGTCAATGCCTGTCAGGCCAACGAGATCAAATGTGAAACCAGATGAACATGCTAGTCAGTGATGTGAACAATAACCAGATAACAAATAACCAGCAGTGTCAGAAATAAACAAAAGAGGAAGCAAAAATAGTACAAGGTGAACAGAAAATCAGAGTGTGTGCAAACAGAAAGTCACACACACACACACACACACACACACACACACACACAGCCAAAATATTCAGAACACAAATCTCCACCAGTTAGACACAGACAGTAGAACAAGATGAGGTGATGAAGATGATTTCTGTGCTGGACCACTGAAGTGAAAACATCACAATCACAAATGTGCAGCACAGAAACACTAAGAGAAAAAGATGAGTTGAAATTCTGCATGTGATGTTATATACTACAGTGTGTTCAAGGCCCTGGAAACTCCAAAAATACACTTCATTACATATTCTGCCCACAAGATGGCACCTGTGGGACAAGTACAACTTACCTTCACACACAGAGAGCAAACGCACAACATTCAGTTTCTAATGGTCAGCAGCAACATACTGGCAATACTTGGGCACACAACCTGTGAAAAGATAGAGATGTGAAAATAATAGAAGACCTAAAAACTGAAGATGTACTGTTGAAAGATTCAATGAGCTGTTCTCTGACTGAACAGTGACTTAGACTAGAGCTTGTCACGGGTTGTTGGGGCTTGAAGCTCAATAGAGCATGAAGGAGTCAGGTATGCAAATGAATAGAATCTTTTAATAAATCTACACAGAACGCAAAAACACAACCTCTTCAAATAACGTAAGACAGGACAAAGAAACAGGGGAAATACAGGGCTATAAATACTAACCAAACGAAAGGAACTAATGGAATAAATTAACAAGGAACAGGTGACACAAATGATAATCATGGAACTAAGGAAAACTAGGTCAGGGCAGGTAGATCAGAAAACACAATGAAAACAAACTCAAAACTAAACAGAGCATACACGAGACATATCTGCCCCCTCCCGGAAGGCGCGTCTCGCGCCGTAACAGTTCCACTGAGGAGCCCTGGAGGCTGGTGCAGGACTGGGACAAGGAGGGCCTCCAGGGCGGATCAGGGGGTCCCCGGGGCCACGGCGGAACAGGGGTCTCAAGCTCAGGAGCAGCCTCTGTGGCCTTGGCCTTGGCCCGGCCACGGGCATATGCTAAACTCAAAACTAAACAGAACATACATGTGACAGAGCTGTACTACAGTTTCTGTTGCAGTAATTCAGATTGCTCATGAACAAGAAAGCGCTATTCAGCTTGAATAACTGTTCAGTTCAAGAGTTTAAACTCAAAACTGTTTGCAAAGGTACACTTAAGAAAGTGGATGCGGCATATTCTGTAGTTCAAATAGTTCATTTTGGTGACGTTTTGTTCACTAATTTGTGCTGGATTAGCTTGTCTGCTGGTATCGTAACGATGCACCGAAATTATTTACTACAATGTGGTCAAATTTCTTACCGAGATCATGTACCTCCTTCTTCTGTCCAAACACACGCAGCTCAGAGTTTAGAGCACACTAACAGCAGAATACATATGTGACCCGGTGCTGGAAAAATTTAAAACATTAGTTCTTTTTGTTTTTACATTCTCCATTAAAATATCTTCAATATGACTTGTTGAAATCAGACGAGAAATGGCTGACCGACAGCTGTTTGAAGGCGACAGAGTCAGCAGAGCTGCTTTAGAGAAAAATGGAGATTCCAAACAAAATCACCAAGCATTGTTGCATATTTTCCTCCATTTCTTTTCAAAATAACAATTACTGTATTATTAATCACAATATAGCTGTTTTTATTTTATCTTTGTTATTAAAAATAAGAACAAAGATGCAAATAAACATTAGTTTAATCAAGAGCAGCGGTGATTCTGTCTTTTCTTTTAATGTTTGATTAACAGACAGATCTGTATTAAGTCCTGCTGTAATGCATGGATCTAATATAATGTTACACATCAGATTTCCCCAAACATTAACTAAACGTTCATGTAAGACACAACAGATCATGTTTGTGTGAATATATTTCACAATAATGTACTTTATTGGGAGATTGCACGCTTTTGGAGAGACGCGTCATATTGCACACGCTATGCAAATGTCAGTCAGCAGAATATTATTAAACTGCTCTGGTCTCTCGGTCAGTGCCTCTTCTCTTGTTGCTGTGTTTGTCCAGACGCTGAAGGACTGGGAGCACTGCTGAGAGTGTGTTCAGTGTGTGGAGAGATGAGAACACAGATACACTCAGAAGACACCATCAAGCTTGGACCTCTACAGCCTCCTGCTTGTGGCTCCTGAGTAAACCGTATCTCTGCCCATCAGACATCACACTCTGAGCTCATCAAACATCTCCTGACCTGCCCTGAGCGGATGTGAATCCTCTGCAAATACCCAGTATAGTGTGGAGAGCATTCGGCTCTTGTCTGAAATAAGCTTGTATATTATTTGGCATGTAGAACCAAAACTACCCCACAAAGAGTTCACCACAGATCACAGATACACATGACATACGCTAACATATTTTAAAGTGTTTTGTTTCATGTTGCTGTTGTCTGGCACTGCTCGCTCCCATTTGTTTATTTTTGTGTATTTTGAGTTCTCGATGGTTTCAGAGCATGTGAAGATGCAGAATTATGCCTCTTCCGTTGGATTACTGCTTTTATCAGATTCAGATTGTTGGCACAGTGAAAGGAATTTTTACATTGCCAAAGCATTCAACACACACACACACACACACACACACACACACACACACACACACACCAGATTTAAATATAACATGGAATACAGCTGAGAATATATTTCACAACAGAAATGCACTTTAATCTTGTAATATGAAGGCCTCTGTGCGTGTAGTGCAGGGTGAAGGTGGACAGCAGCTGTGGGAGTCTGTCCTTATTTAGTTTCTGATGGCAGTCTTGGTGTGGTGGGTTGTGATGGGGATAGATTGTGTCACTAATTTGTGTGTAATTAGGGCAGACTGTTAGAAAGTGCTCAGTGTTCACGGTCAGGACTTTCCTGAGGGTCAGTCACTGTATTCTGCCAGTATATTCCCTCTTTAGGACCAAATACCATCACAGTTGACTTCGCTGGGCTGTTGCGTCTGTCCGGTGTTTTAGGTGTTTCTCTTTCTGTGTTTGACTTATTTGGTTTGGTCAGGCTAGGCTTTTATTTTCAGTCAGACGTGTTTAGGTTTGTGCGGTAAGGCCGAGGGCGTTTCTTCCGAGGGTCCGTCTATCACTAATTATTAGGTGGGCATGGAGTTGAATGTTATTGTGATTATGGGAGGGTATAACTCGTGGTGTGTGACTGAACCCCAGACAGAACCCGTAGAGCGCCAGGCCTTCTGTGGCTGATCTCTTTCATCTCGGACTGTTTTCTGCTGGAATCTGCTCTCCCGGGACTTGTGCCGCCGGGAGGCTGTGGCTGGCGAGGGCCGCTGATCCACATCTCAAGGGAAACGGATTTTGTCAGTCAGCAGCTGGTTTGCCCTGATAGCCACCAGAGGGCACTCTTCTGAACCATTGTTTATTATAACTCCCATCACCCTTTGCCTGGTCCATCAACTCTCATTGCCATCGCTGTGGGTGATTACCTTTTTAAAGATATGATAAAACCAGCTGCAAGCGTCTCCACCTGGTGGCCTTATGAAATCTGAACGATTATTTCAAAGTCTGCTGTGAGCTACGACACAGTTTCATCTCCATCACACAACACACTCACAAGTCATGAAATCCTTCTGTTTATCGTTGACTGTTGTTCCTCTTGTTCCTGCACCTCAGATCACTAACACTAACACTATTAACTAACTATTACCTACGACTACAGCCTCAATCCTAATTAGCTGCTTGTAATCGTTAGTAAGGTAGTTAGGTATGA